>JAHMML010000032.1:190674-252374 GCA_020341155.1 Eciton burchellii | reverse complement strand
AAATAATTCTCCCGAACGATCGCGCAGCGTTAATGTTCGGAATCGGGTTAACGGCCTTCGTCGTTCGTTTGCTGACGGCGACGAAACCGTTTCGTTCTCTTCTTTCGTCCGCGCGCCTCCTTCTTCGCGATTACGCGCGGGATACCGATAATAATAATGAGGCTCTCTCTCTCTCTCTCTCTCTCTCTCTCTCTCGTTCTCTCGTACGCTTTCTATCCTCTCGCTTCAGATCCTCGTCCGGAATTCGCGGCGAATCGAGCTCGCCGCGATCGGCGTTTTGCGATCGATCGATCGCGACGCAGCGCGGCTGCTATCCGGCGTGCGAGGTGAGGCCTATTCCGCCCATACGCGGCTTGCGAAACCTTACGTATGTCGTACGTCGGCAGCCGCCGCTACTTGGTCGTGGTCGTGATCGTAATCACGAGTCAAAGTCAAAGTCAAGGTCGAGATCGAGGCGAGGAGAGAAGCACTTATGCAACGTCGCCGCCGCCGCCGCCGCCGCCGCTGCCGCCGTGTTCGCTTGCAAACGTCCGCTGCCAAGTGGGGGGAATTGTTGCATAGCCCCCTCGGCGAGCTGCAACTAAACGGGCACGGAGCAACTGTTACGTATCTCCATCCTCCTCTCTCCAAGAGCACGCAAATCGCTGCGATTCGATGTACGATGCGATCGCTTGCGCTATGCTTGATGCACGTCGGTGTCGTTGCTGATGAAAAACTTGGGATTGACGTCCACGGCGGCGGAGTGGGGAACGCTAACGTGGCACGTAGAGGGATAAACGTGATGTCCGAGTCCTGAGAATGAACGAGCAATGTTCTAGAATTTATTCGATAAAAAGAAGACCGTGCTTGATGTTTCAGCGTGTTCGCTCTCTTTCTCGTTAGCTCTGCTTACGTCTTGAGGATTATTTATAATTGGATTTTTCCGCTCGGCATTCAGTTGGGCATTTATTAGATCGTCCGAGATTGTTTGTACAACAATCAGAATTTTATTTTTAGCTTTCGGATGTAAAAGCTCAGGTAGACATTGATGCTGTTTGCCGTGCATCGAAATCCAAAAGGAAATGCCAAATATGCGGACGGCTACCTGCACCGTCCAGACGGAATTATTGGAAGACATTGGGATCCCATTCAATTCGATTGTCATAGGGCAAAATTGATCTGCTGGCACCGGAACGTAATCCATGAAGGTAGCCTTTGTCCTCAACCGTGAACATACGTAACGTAACGTGAAATCCGCACACGAATTTTATATAAATGGCAATCGTGACAGGATGCTATGTGAATCTTTATCACTTTGATCTTTCGTTGACGTTACTTAACGACAGTCGTCCCCACTGCAAATCTATTTTACGCTCGGACAATCTCGCTTCTCGCACAGAAAGGGAATAACTCGGCACTTTACATTACCCTGTGGCTTATTGTATGATATAAGCGTGCGTGATATAAATGTGCTCTCGAAAAAATGAGAAATAAGAAATGAGAAATATCTTTTTGCGATCTTTTGTAATGCCTAATGCCTTTCGAATGCCTAAATGAGGGATTACACGAGCATTGAATAAACGTGGCAAATTAAATTTCCTTCTTTTGGAAAACTTCAGGTAAATTTCCGAAAGCTCGGGGCAGTCGGACATCTAGGGAAGTTCACGTTCAGAAATAACACATGCTTAGGAATGGCGCCTCGAATTCGCACACAACCGTTGCGACTGTTGCCGACTTGTGAACTTATATCTATCTCTCTCCAGAACTTTTATATCTCTGCACATTTAATTGCCCGACGCGGAATCCGCGCGGCAATTCCATCAGGATTGCAGTTCCATCGTCGCTGACGATCGATCTCACGTGAAATTGCGCGCAGGCGGCTCTGAAATCAGCAACGTTCGATCAGCAACATTCAGCAATATCGATCGAAAAGCAGGCGGGCTCGAGCGAACTCGAGCGTCTCAGCTCACGAGGCCGGGCATCGTTATTACCATCATTATTATCATTATCGTCATTACACGTATTGCAGCTGATGCTACGAGTCACTAAAATTCAGACTGTCATTAGTCTCGGAAGGCCCCGGATCACCCGCCCTCTCCGCGCGCAATGCGCTTCGACGCGCCGTCGTCGTCGCCGTCGTCGTCGTCGTCATCGTCGTCGTCGTCATCGCCGTCGTCGTCGTTACCGTCGACGCGCCTTCTTCCCCTTCAGGGTTCAGCGGCACCGTTCTCGCTAGTTCCGGTCGTTGCTCGTCGCTGCTCGCCCGATCATCATCCTCCCGTCCCCTTCACCCGCGATCTGCACGCCGCGCACTGCCTTATGTAACCCCGCGCGCACGCGTGTGTAGAGATTTTCTTTCCTCCCCCGCGCCGCTTCCATCCCGCTCGGGGAATCGGTGAGTCGGAAGGAAGGGGCGAGGGGAAGGTGCACTCACCCCGTGGGCGTTTCTCACGGAAAGGTGAAAAGGTCGTCGAGGACGAGACGCAGACGCGGCACGGAGCCCTCAGACCTTCCTCAACGGAGCGAATCCTCCGCGATTCGAGGTCTCTCTCTCTCTCTCTCTCTCTCTCTCTCTCTCTCTCTCTCTTTCTTCTTTTATACGTTTTATTTATTACATAATACAATAGAGTCATTTAGAGGTGAACAAGGACAACAATGCGTTTCACTAATTCGTCTCTCATAAATCGCGCTGATTTATTGTTAACTCTCTCCCCTCCATTTCCCCTCTCCCCCCGCCTCCGCCTCCCCCCGCTGCCCGCTCCGTCCTGGACGGAGCTGCAAATCATGTATCGTAAATCATCGATGGTGTCTTTTTCTTCCTTTTTTTTTCTCTTTTTTTTTTTTCTTTTTCTTTGTTATTCATCAGTGGAGTGGAGATGAATCGAGATAACGTCTCGACGCACAAGCATCTCTCATTAGGAATCCGGTTCGAGTCTCTCATAATTATCCCGACGGCTGATTAGCGAGTCGTAACGAAAACGTTGGATGTGGGAACGGGCCGCATCCTCGCGTTACGCGCGCGACGAGCAAGAAAGTCGAAATTCCGCGCTCGCTCTTACGCGAATAATTGGGAGACAATTACGGCTCGGTTCGCCGGCCGCGATTACCCGCGTAACGCCGCGCGATACCGTTAACGTAACTCGAAAGCGGCGCTAGACGGAGAGGAAGACGCCGCTAGAGGAGGAGGACGACGACAGGTGCGCTGTCGGTTCTATCTGAAATCACTGGCGCTGCGCGAGTTACGGCACCGTGAACGATCCACAATGTCGTCAGCGTAATCACGCACGCATATGACGCGCGCCGTAACGCCGCATTGAACTCTCCGCGACCGCGTGCACGCGCGCGCGCGCGCGCGTAACAATGTTCCGGCATTATTACACATCGGCCTGCGATTTGTATTAATCTTGATGAACTAACTGTTGTTGTCGCGATCGCATCGTTCGCCGTGCGCATGCGCCGATCGCATGTGCATCCGATAAATATCCCGCGCGAGGGGCGGGGGAGGGTGGAACGTAACGTTGGCGAATTATGCGGGTCCGATTCGCAATTCCGCGATGATTGTTAACGCCGCGACCGCAGCGAATCGAATAACGTGTAAGCATGGAGAGACCGCGATGATCAGAGTTTACCTCCTCGCGCGTTAATTAGAGATCATCGCGTTCGAGTTTCAAGGGCCAATTGCATGCTCGCTTTGACTGGCAATGCCTGAAATACGCATCCGTTTATCCGCTTCCGTTTCATCGGCCATTACGTGTACAATAACGAGCCGCGCTTATAATTGGCTGAACGCCTGCGACTAGGTACGCGCGCGATTGCCTAATCCGTGTCTGATCTAATTGCTCCTCAAAACGGAAGGAACGATCGCGTAAATCAACGAGTCGAGCTTGATCGCGCGCCTTTCGCACGTCCACCGACGTGCGTTATTACCGCCTTGCGTAATATCTCGACGATCTCGCCGCTCAGCGTGACGGAACTCGCGCGCGGTCCTCGCGCGCTTCTGGATTATGACGAGTGCGCTTGCGCGCCTCGCCGTGCGCGAGCGTTTCGAAGACACGTCTCTAGGTCCCGTACACTTCCCGCGGCGGCGTGACGGCTTGACCAATTAAGGGCCTCCTTCGTTGGGGCGGCGGGAGGCGGGAGGCGGGAGGGGAGAGGGGGACTTCTCTTTCAGCTAGTATCGCGCGAGCGTTCATGCGCGCCGTTCCCCTACTCGCGGCACGCTGCGCGCAGTTTTTCGCGCAGGAAGCGCCAAGCTCGCCCCCGATCGACTGCACAGCTCGATCTCCCCCCCTCCCCCCTCCCGCCCGTCACCCCATCCCCCACACTCCTCTGGCGTGACTGCTCTTCGCGCCGGCGCCTATTATGTTCTGATTATGCGTGACGATTGTTGCTCCGCAATGTTTGATCGCGTCACGCACGCGTGTGCGTCAAGCCCCAGAAGGGGGAGGAAGGGAGGGAGGGAAGCGCAGTCTCTTACGATCGATTTATATTATCGGTGAGGGCGTGGATCGACGTTCGCTGAGCAAACTGAACAGCAGCTTTCCGTCTTCCCCTTCTTTTTTCTTTTCCGTTTTTTCCTCTCTCTCTCTCTCCCTCTCTCTTTACTTTTTTTTTTGTTTCTCTCGCGGCTCCGCGGTATCTGATAACGTAGCATTGCAGCAGCGGATTATCGGAGGTGTAAACATACATTCGCGGCCTGCGTCGCTTGCTTACGTCGGCGGTGCGAGATCAGCCGAGTGCAGGCCGATCGCGGAAGCGCTTGGGCGCGTAAGCTCGCGGGCGAGGGGGGGGGGGGGGGGGGGAGGGGGATCGATCAGGGTCCCGATTTCGAAGGCGTTGTTCCATGAGAAATCGTTACGCGCGAGATCGCTATCGATGTTTACCGGATCGATAATTACACTCGTCACCTGCCGTGCTTCCTGGCATCCTTAATGATCGTCGAAGTCTTTCGAGCAAAATCGATTTTCGTTGTTGATCGATGAGTGTCGATCAATCGATCGACAATCGATGGACGAGTCGTTTGCATCCGCCGCGCGGCTCCGCGCGCGTTTCCGCTCGGGGATCCCAAATCGCGCGCTCCGGCGTGATTTCTCTCTTTCTCTCTCCCTCTCCCTCTCTTTCTCTCTCTCTCTCTCTCTCTCGCTTTACCGTTCGCCGCTGGTTCCGCGGGCCGCGTATGCCCGCGACGGGCAGGAAAAAAAGGCGAAAAGGAGAAACCGCACGGAGTCCTCCTCGCGTTCGTGCACGTACGCTGTATCCGCGCCAGACCGTTGTCGGGCCACCTCGGCTCTCTCGCGAAGGCGAGTTCTCTCTTTTCCTCCTTCCCTCCCTACCTTCGTCAGCGTCTCGTCTCTCCCTTGGCCCTCCCCCCTCCTCCCTGCCGCCGGTTCTTGAGGTCAGAGAAGCGTGTGTACGGAGCGTACCTTCTTACCTTCCTTCCCGTTCATCGCCGCGCATTCATCGGCCTCGCCTTCCCGCGCGAGTTCTTCGCGCGCTCCGCGCACGCGCGATGATGCCCTCGCTCTCTAGCCATCACCAAACTCGATCACAGCGAGGCAATCTTTCCCTCTTTCGCTCCCAGCGGCCTGATTTGCAAGGATAATCGCGGCCACCGAGGTGATTCCTCGGGCTGGAAACGCAACGCGTTGCGTCGAAACGCAATGGCGATCGGTTTTACCTCATTGTCACCGCGTCCTTGTGATCGAAACGTATCTCGACAAAGCGACAAATATGATCAATCTGCCAACTGACATAATAGATGGATATCGACGCTTGAACTTTGTTCTCTCAACTGTACTCTTTCAGCACACTTGCCGTGCTTCCCCCGCTCTTTCTCCTTTATCCGTTAGATCAGGAGAAAACGCGCGCGGAAAAGTGCGCGGACTTATTATGCAATAACTGTGCGGCCCGTTTTTCGTCCTCGGCGACGATCCCCGCATCGAGAAACGCCTCGCGCGGGAGTTGAGGCAGCTCGGCGAGCGTGAGCGCGGCGGTGTGTGCCGCTTACATTAAATAAATTACCGTGGCAGCCGTGGACCGGTAACACGGGAACGCTGTTACCTGGTCCCCGTCGCGGCGCAGGTAGTAGAGGCGGCGCGRGTGTGTGCGCGCGCGAGCGCGCGCGCGCACCGCCGGCGAACTTGACTCGCTTCTTGCGCGCCGCGCCGCGCCGCGCCGCGCCGCGCCGCGGAAGTCGCGGCCGTTCGTCTCTCTCTCTCTCTCTCTCTCGCTCTCTCTCTCTCTCTCTCTCTCTCTCTCTCTCGCTGCTCTTTCTTTTCCCATGACCGTGCGCTTCACCTTCTCCATCTCTCAAGCGAGATTTCCATCGTCGACGACGGCGAAATTATCCTCGCCGGCGGCCATCTTCCCTTTCCTCCCCCCCCCCCCCMCCCCCCTCCGCCGGTCTGTCGCTTTTCGAATTTGTCAAAAGACAGAATCGCACGTTCGCCGTTTTCTTTGACTGTTCGGGCCCTTCAGCAAGTACAAAAGAGAATGACCGAAGGTTCAATGGATGAACCCTCCTCTCATGCCACGTCATCATCGTCATCATTCATCACGCATTATCTCTGTCTCTTTCATCCGTCCGTCATTGTTTATTCATTTATCCATTTATCCCTTTTTATCGTCTATTGTCCAGCAGCGGATCGCGTTTTCATCCTCGCGAGCTTCAAGAGATTTGCCACAACGGCCGAACAATGGAGCAATGTTTATCTTTGTATCCGTGCGTCCGTCCGTCCGTCCGTGTGTGTGTGTGTGTGTGTGTGTGTGTGTGTGTGTGTCTATGTGTACGCACGCTCCGAAAATGCGCGAAAAGAGAAAACGATCATTAGCGAGCTGCGGGATTCGTAACGCTCTCCCGTTTCTCTGCTAACCCTGTCATTGCTCCGCGAATATGCAGAGAGCCGCGATGACGGGAACTAGA
This sequence comes from Eciton burchellii, assembly GCA_020341155.1. Classification (NCBI taxonomy): domain Eukaryota; kingdom Metazoa; phylum Arthropoda; class Insecta; order Hymenoptera; family Formicidae; genus Eciton; species Eciton burchellii. Next base: position 245,473 of record JAHMML010000032.1, on the reverse strand, counting down.
GCCAGTCGACCCCTTTATTTCGATCAGCCGATGACGGTTATCGGTCTACTCCGACCACCATGCCATGATACAACGGGGATTAGGAAGTCAGCGGGTACCAGCATGGCGCGTTTCTCGCGTTTCTCGCGTCTACATCCGTTTCGCGCCCGACAGCGCGGTCGCCCCTCTGCGCGATCTCCGAACGGCGATTTTTCCCATTTCATTCCMCCCCCGCGCCCCCCCCCCCTGGCCCCCCTCTCTCTCTCCCTCTCTCTCTCTCTGTTCCTTCGCGAGGTACACCGTTACGCACTCTCCTATCCGCGCGCTCGCCAATTCCGCGAGCGATTGCGCCCTCCTCCCCTGGCCGCGGCTACTTGCAGCTAACGTAGCTGAGGTCGGGTCCGCGGCGATATCTCGCGAAATTTACAGCGGTTTCGTTTCGCCATTTCGCGTTTTATCGCTGCGCGCACCTTCCAGCCGCTTTCCTGCTGCTTCGCATTCGTTTCAGGGAATTGCGCGATCGCCCGCGTTCTCAACGCCGAGGCGGATTCAGCGCGGAAAGCGGGCCCGTAACGCACGCCACACGCGGATTCACTGTTTGACCCTTGACACTCCACGAGTCCTTGTCAAATTGCAACGTCGGCCACACTCGACGGATTCATGACACGCTTCGGTCGTAACGGGCAAACCCTCGGCGAATCCTTGAGATTTCAACTGTCGTTTAATTATTAATTAAATTATTTACTATATTACTAAATTATTAATTAAATTATTATTACATTAATTTATTAATTTTATCGCTCTGTTTTCTAATCCTCCGGGCAAGCACACGGGACAAAGCGGCTGCAGATCATAAACGATCACTGAAAATAGCCGAAATACCATGTTCTTAGGGATAAATATAGGAATAAATATAATGATAAAATGGGGATAAACAAAACACGACAGGCGAATCGTTGCGACGTCGTGGCCGGGTTTTGGTCCGTTCCTCACGCGCTTGAGAGAGCCGCGCGAGAGTGCAGTAGCTCTTCTTCATTCCGATTTGTATCTTCTCTCTTAATTTTTATGAGCCTACGTCTTTCCGAGCTTTTGCGTCAGCGCGACGCGTTATATCTCTGTCGAAATCGTTTCGATATTAAATATGATGGAATACATTCGCGTTGTTTGTATCATTCTCGAACGTTTCCTGCGATTGTTAAACGGACGTTGCGCTTATCGGCTGGTGACGAGCGACGAGCGGTGAGTTGCACCTGCTGGTTTCCGGTAAACTTGTTCTCGCGTTTCGGTCGCGCCTTCGATCGCGGATTATCGCGGGGAGAAGCCGACAGGATCAATACCCGAAATTGGCGAGCGAGTTCGTGGCTTGAGTATTGGCAGCCGCGAACCGGGACATTACGGAGACTCGGCGAGCGCTCGAGCGGACGACATTGGCGTTGATTACGGAATTATACGGGTTTATAATCTAGCTATAATCTAGCTCAGCAAAGTGTCAGACTGCGAGCGAAACTACGAAAGTGCAGGTTGTATCAAATGACAGGCGATCGAATGAGGTCGGCTGATCGTCTGGATCTCTCATCGCTTATCGAGCGATCTTCATGTCCCCCAATCTTCATCTTCCTTTTCATCATCGATTTCATCGATCGTGTCTACCGAGCTTGCGCGTTGGGCGGCTCGTTTGATCGTTGGATGACGGATCAGTGGACGACGCGCGGTTTCCGGAAGACAATTAAATCGGGCATGCAGGAAGGCTCGGGGAGCGATTAATTTCACTCTCAGACATGCTAGACGTTAATAGCGGCTGGGAGACGGCGGGAACGGTACTCGAAAATCCACGGCGTGTCCTCGGGGTCAGGCCGCTCGCGGCGGAAGTGACGGGGCGGGCTAATATTACGCACGAGAGCGTGACATGGACGCCCGGGGGGCCGCCGGGTGGAGGGGACTCGGTGCCTGCCGGACGCCGGAACCCTAACCTGACGTAAGTTGACCTCCGCACCTGGATTCGCAATCGCGTTCGGCGTGGGGTATTTAACGGAACCGCGAAGAAAGTAAAGTAGAAGCCATGCGCAGGAGGCACAGGTGGCCTTTGCGCGCTCAGAAAAATGCGCTCTCCGCGTTCTCCCCGTTGTGAGGTCACCATGGGTCACCGTACTGATGAAAGCGGCGCGGAGCAGAGCTCTTACGACTGTAAGATTCCGTTTATGCTGCGTTTATATTTTTCAAGCTTTGCTTTATTCAAAGTTTCACCGAGGAAACTGAAGGAGAACTTGCCTCTTTCAGCTTCGGAGGAGCCCCGAGCGGAAAACTCGTTCGTCCGATGAAAGGAGACCTGGATCCTAATGGTGCAGGTGCTCGCTCGCGATTACACGTGATACTCGTGATTTACGGCTGATCTGGCTCGCAGCAAGCTCGACGTGATAAGATTCAACGGATTTCTGTTGACGTTTGCTTGATCACCTAGCGCGTGATGACGCAACGACGCATCGAGCGCCTTACAGTTTCGCGCGAGGCACAAAAACACGAGCGGCGAACGAGAACGTTCGGCTGCGGCTTCTCTCGTGCGTGCGTGCGTGCGTGTGTGTCGGCGGGGCGCTCTTCAAAACGGCGTAATTTGCATTCGGGCATAATTTGCAGCGAACCGCTAGCTTCAGCAAAAGCTTACAGCGGCCATCAATCGTGCACGCGGTACAGCTGGTTCCGCGCGGCGGATATAAAAAAAGAGACTATTAAGCGCGATCGATCGAAGCCAGATATACGGACCTGTTCATCCTGCATCGCTCAAGAGTCTCTCGAAAGAGAGACAAGCGCGATAACCCTCCTCCTCCTCCTCCTCCCCCCCCCCCTTCCCCCCTCCCCGCGCGAGGTCAGAAAGTTGTGTTCCGGGAACGCAGAGTCCGCTATTTAGGAGCCACTTACCTCGATAATGACAGTAAAACGGCTTCGGCGAGGTTCGTCGTGCGAAATGAAGCGAGACGGATAGAAAAAGAGAGAAAAAGAGAGAGAGACTGTCGCGCACTTTACGCGAACGCGATTCAAGACAATGTCAATGTCAAGCGACACGCCTGAGCATGCAAGCTTGAGGGCTAATGAAGGACTCTGAAGGATGAACGCTGAATGGGAAGCGGGGATTTAGCCATCCCCTTGGAATTAATTGCTGAACAAAGGCAGCTTTACGTAGATGGCTTACTACTATCCATCTCCGTCTAAGGCGGGAATCAGATTTACACGCGCATGACAATGCGCCCGCCACGTGCGTTTAGCAGAATCCGCCGCATTCCTTTCCGTGCACGACGGATGCCTTGAATCGCGTATTCAATTCAGCGAATTGCTCATCGTCATTCTGAAAACGAATCTGCCGCATGCAATTCGCACGAGAGACGACGGTGATATCGCTGCGATTTCACGATTAGTCGTTTCGCCGCGTTATCTTACTTTCGTCGCGCAACAACATTGACAAATCGCAAATTACACGACATTACATTGACGGCGATCGGTGTTTATGATATCCTCCTGTCGCCGTCTTGCTGCCGATTAATAAGCAAAGCAGCGTTCAACGATCCGTGCATACGACTCCAGCATCCATGCATCCATCACTCGCATGTCGCAGACTTTACTCGTCGTACTTCGTAATTCGATTCGTATGAACTTCCGCGAGTCCTCCGCGTTCCAAGGAAATTAGATTTCGAGTCCCTGCTAATTCGAGGAATACGGATGACGCATGGACGGATGCACACGTCACCGTGGTGAACAAAAGGAAGGAATCGATACCATCTCATCATGATGAAACCGTCATCCGTCGGTGTGACCTCCACTCAGCAACAAAAGGAAATACCGAGAGGACGGATGAACATTGAGTTTTACTTTAGAAGAAAGAACGCTCGGACGAAAGAAGCTGACAGCGGTAACTCTCTTCGAATTACTCTCTTGGCCTGCCTCGCTTTCGATTTCACGGGTTTTATAAATATCTACTAAAAGCCCACGGAAAAGTCTGGGAAACTATATTCGACATCGATCGTAAGAATGCATTTGATCAAACGTGACGTTTAATCGGGAGCAGGACAGCATATTGCACCACATGTTGCACGATTTGTCGCATGCATGCAACGATTGCAGGATTCGTGACGATACTGGCGATCGTGACGCAAGCTTTTGGCAAAATGAGACAACTGCGCAGTGATAAATTTCTTCTTCATTATCCGACACGCTCGCGGAACGCTACATCGTGCTCCATCATACTCCTTCGTGGCATGGACGCATTCGGCCGGGCAGTAGGCTGAATTACCATAGGAAGACGGGTTCAACGACACCTAAAACCAACAAACTTTGGACTTTCCTTGATGTCATCCCACAAACCGTCGCGCTTCCGCTTCTTACCGGCAAATCTACCGCCGCCACCGCCGCCGCCGCCGTCGCCGGGCTGGAATTCAGTGGGGCAGGGGAAGGGAAGATGCTGGCGAGAGATGATGGTTAGGCTCTCGGTATACGCGGGCGGCCGAGAGAGACGAGGAACGAAACGGGAGGGGGAAGGACCCCGAACGAGCAAGGGAGAAGGACGAGAATAGACGCTTGGCGAGAGAGAGAGAGAGAGAGAGAGAGAGAGAGAGAGAGAGAGAGAGAGAGAGAGAGAGAGAGAGGGAGGGAGAGGGAGAGAGGAGCGCGCGGCCGCGCCGGTGGACTCCCCGGGTTTCGCCAAGAAGACGTAACGGTAAATCCGCGGCCGCCGGCGTCCGATGAACCCACTCCCAGCCTCGCAAGGCCTGCTGCGCAGCCTTCTTCTTCTTCTTCCTCGGGCCCCGCGCGCGTGCGCGCGCGCGCGCGCGCCTACACACACCCGTCGTCGAATTATTACCGAGCGAATAGTCGTAGCGCGTTTTCGTGACGACACGCTGGCCGGGGCCCGGTAGCACGATAGGGCCCCGGTCCCCGCCGTGGTCCTCCGCCGCGGCGCGGAGGGGAGGGGTGAAGGAGGAGGAGGAGGAGGAGGAGGAGGGGACCGCCGGGCGGAGCGGAGGCGGGGGAGGAGGAGGAGGAGGAGGRGGAGGAGGAGGAGGAGGAAGAGCGTAATGACGAGGAGGACCACGAGGACGGGGAGAGCGCCGCTCCGCTGCGCGGGGAGGCAAGACGCGCGGTTGCGTCATCGCGGCGTAAGGGGGCGAGGCCGGGGTGGGAGCGGGATGCCCGCTCCTCGAGAATTGGGTCGAGCCGTCCACGGGAATTTCTCGCGTCTTCTCGAGTTTCCGCTGCTCGCGCCGATGGAACGATATCCCCGTTCCTCTCGACTGGAACGTTAACGGTGATTAATCAGCGGCCCGTAATCTATTAATTATTAGCTATCGATGCAAGCATTTCGCGTAGACGCTTTAATGATGATGATGATGAGTAAACGGGGTTTATCTATCCGTGCGTCTGAATCCTTTTGGACGATGGAATGCAACTTGCTCCCGTCTCGCTTGATCTCTTCTTTCTGGCAATGACGGAATATTTTTCGGACATCAGCCGTTTCGGGCGTAAGCCGTTCGGCGATAATTCAAGTGTCATAATGATGACACCGCTCTTCTCATCGTCATCGTTATTTATTTCTTTAGGAGAAAGAACTGTCCGAGTGATATTTTTATTTGGTCGGAATCTTGAATCGATTCACCTTTCGAAGACATTGTCGCTTTAGCCAACAGATGGAACGCATCTGCGATCGCTCTCGGCGGATACGCGTGCAGAATAAATCCCGATCTGCTTATCCGCGTGCACGCATACGCGGATATCTCTCGCTCCAGCGCGACGAGTCAACATCGACGAGCCATCCCGACCAAGACAATGCGATCATTATGCAATCGGCACGCGAGATCGAAAGTACTCGGCTTTTGCGGCGCGATAGCGGACGCGATCGCGTCAATGCGGGACGTATGCACTCGTTGACCGAGGTGAAAAGTGAACAACCCGGAGGGTAACACTGCGCGAAACGGGAAACGCTCCGGATGAGCGGCGCGCAAGAAGCGTATCTCGAGTCACGATCGGATCGGCAGTCGAGGTGACTGTTAAGCACGAATTAAAATCACGAGGTCGCGTAAACGACGAACAGCTTCGCTGCGTTCTTATATTAAAGTTTAAGAAAAATTGTTCACCCAAGTCATTGACCGATCGATTAACGATCGATTAACGAGCAAGCCCCGAGGGACATATTCTCGAGAGATCGCGCTTGATAAAGGGGCGCTCCGGCATGCGCATGCGCATACCGGCCAAGAGATCGATTCTCGGAGCGATCGACGGAGTGCGTGGGGAACTCGCGCGCGCACTCGCTCTCTCGCTCGCGCGCCCGCGCGCCCCCGTTGACTCGTTGACTCACTGACTCCTGACGGGCTTACCGTTAACCAGCAAAAGTGAACCAAGTAAGTCGTGTCTCTGGTACTTGCGGTACCGATCGTATAAGTCCGGGACAATAACGACGCGGTGCTGCGACCAGTGTGGGACGTTTTAAAGTACGGCATTGTCGGAGGGGGCCCGCACGCGTCCGGAACTGCACGCCATCGACGAAAGCGCAAGCGCCCGAAACGGGACTAGCCGATGACGAATTCCCGCGTCATCGCCGCGGCTTTTCGGCTGTTGCGAGCACGATCACGCTCGCTCGAGCTCGAAATCTCATCGAGAGCCGATGAGAAGACGAGCACAGGCAGACGTCGTGCCTCCTAGCAGCCCGTTATCCGAGAATTAGAGATACGTCTGCATTCCGAAACTTACTATCGCTTACATAATCGGCGCGTGTACAGCACGCGATAACTCTTATCGCGTTCTCTTTTCCTTTTTTCCTTCCTCCTTCCCCTCTTGCCCGCGTAACACGCGTTGCGTCGGGCAACGGTGGCTGGGGATGATGATTAACGGCGGAGCTTTAACGGCGGCGACATTCATCACGCGGAGGATCCGCACGGAGGATCCGTGCGGCCCGAGATTAGTTTCAGGATAATCGGGGGCCCATCGCGTGCCCGAATTTTCCCTCTCATCTTCCTCTCTTCTTTTCTTTTCTTTATTCTCTCTCTCTCTCTCTCTCCCTCTTCTCTTCTGTTCTTTTCTTTCTTCGCCGCGCGAGAAGCGCGCCATATGGCCACCGGGTCGGTGGCCAAAAGCAGCCGTGATTTATTCAACCCCGTTTCTCCCGTTCCTCCTTTTTCTTCTCCCCCCCCCCCTCCCTCGGGGGGAGTACCGGACTTGTGAGGGCTTCTCCCTCTTCGCCTCCCGAGCGCGGGGAGGAGAAGCGGGCGGAATGACGAAATATCCTCTCGCGGGTTTCGATTTCCGGCTCGCGACTCATCCTCCGCCGCTCCCTCGCCCCCCCCCCCCGACCTGCTACCTGCCCGATTCCGTCTCACTCCGTCCCCCGCGTCCCCCGTTATCGCCGTCGCACTCGGACCCGGATGCTCTTCGGCAATAATCGAGCAACGAGATGACGGCGAACCGAAGCTCGCGCGCGCGCGCGCGCGCGTTCCCGAAGTGACAAGCGTTCAAGGACAATCGCGAGACGCAAGAGAGTAAGGACGGAAGCGGCGTCCTTCGCGAGGCGAGGCGCGTCGATTACCGTAGGTAAATCGCGTGACAGGCCCTCGCGCCGTCGCCATTGAGGGGAACCGGCGGACCTTGACAGTGTGCCGGACTTGACGCTCTCCAGCGCGAACGTGTCAGTGAACCGCCACTCGCGCGCACGCGCGCGCAATGAGACGACGCGAGCAACCAGCGAGCGATCAAGGATACATTCTGCGCCGCAATATGGCGGTACTTCTTGATAACCAGTCGCCGGAACGGACCCCCGCGCCGTACGATTTCGTCTCGGTGAATGCGCGGGGGAGGGGCAGCCACGGTGCGCCCTGCGAAAGATTGCTCCAGCCTGCAGCCTGGTTTTCTTCAGGATGCGGACATGCATCTTCGTGCGCAGATCTGCGGATAACTTCGAATTCGGACCGAAATAATTCTGACAATCGATCAACATCGATCGCCGACAATCAAGGACGATGCTTCTGGGGAAGGCTTCTGGATGGTGCGACTCCTGCCTTTCGCAAGGGTCGCATCTTGGAAGGCGCGATGATGCCAGGGGTTGCTTGATAAAGTTAATTCGCATCTGTTATCCTCATTAAGGCTAGGTGAAGAGTGTTGGCAAGAGTGTTCGTAGAAGAATAAGGGAAGATTCGCTTCGTCACTAATTATCTGTTCTGAGGTCGAGAGGTCCCGCGGGAGATAATCCTTTGCTAGGTGTCGTCGATGTTTGGCGCCATTTTTGCAACGGGCGGGTACCACATTGCAGAGGTTGTTGATTAAGAAAAACCCCTTGCACTTTTCCCGGTTCATCGAGCTCATCTTCTCTCTGGTCTGACCGGCGCTTCTCGATGTCTCGTTACTCAAAGCCGGCAAGCAGAGCAAGCAGGCATTTTGACACGTCCCATACGAGCGCGTCGTTTCAGGCTCTGTTTACTTAGGATATCCGGAAACGTAGGGAAATTAACTCGGCGGAGCGCACGAATCGCCGGCAGATTCGATCACATCAAGCAGCTAGTGCTGCTGGCACTGCCGTTCCAAGTGCCGTTCCGAATGCCGCACACGGATAAGGAATTTATTTAAATGGATACTTGGCCAGTCCCCAATCAATCACCGATTGCCGTTTCTGCCGTTGTGCAGAACGCGCTCGGGTAACTGCTTCCTCGTAACCTGCCCTCCTGCATGGATTCATTGTTGCGGAATATCGACCGTAACACTGCCCTCGCATTCGTCCAACGTGTCTCGCACCTTACGTATGCAGAAATCTACGTGTCATCTACGGGAATCCATATATTTCCGTGCATTCCGTTCCAACGTCCCGGCCGAGCGCCATCAGTCTCGCATAAATCATTCCTCGCTCGTGGAAATGTGTCGAACACGCGCGTAGCCCGTGCGTATTCCGCTCCTTACCCCCTTCCCCCGTACCCTTCGCCCCTTCGCCCCCGCCCCCCTCGCCTCGTTGCCTTTCATTTGATCTTTTCTTTCGCCCCTCCTTTTTGTCTTCTTTTCTTTTTTCTCCCCTTTTTTTTTCCTCCTCTTTCTTCCCTTTTTTTTCCTTTTTTTTTTTTCCGCTCGCCGTTTACTTGTCGCTTTACATTTTACGATTTTGATTTTACGATTTTTTCCGTCCCCACGGAAACCTGCGCCGCAGCCAGGTACCACGGCCGACGTGTTAATTCCCGGGGAGACTTTTTTCTTTTTTTTTTTTCTTCCCTTTTCCCCACGTACTTTCGTCCGGCGGCGCGATCGCTTCGTCATCCTGTCGGGAAACACGGGGGTCGAAAGGGTTGACGGACAATGCAAATAACGGACGCGAGTAGTAAACTGTTGGCTTCTGGAACCTCGACGGCCCGGCCAGCGTTGTAAACGAGCGTGTCGCCCGACCGAAACTAATCTGTCGCTGTTTAGCGAGTCAAGCTAAACCCCTCCCCCCTCCTTCCTCCTCCTCGTCCTCCTCCTCCTCCCTCTTCCGCCGCTCTTTCCGTCGTCGCCGGTGTCGGGTGCTCGCGATTATTAGCCGCGCTTTTTCCACAATTTTTTCGCAACGCCCTCCTGCACTTTTTCCGCAAGGCCGCAACCGACAGCTCTAATGTCTCATCAGCGAAGTCAGCTTTTTCAGGCGATCGCAAAAACGTAGCAGAGCCACCGGACGCCGCTTTGAAGTCACATGGAGACAAATTTGACAAATCGTCCCTGACGAAGGTCGATGCGCTCCGAGCATCGATACACATCAGCCTCTGCGTCGATCTTCGACGCTGTGCGGATTTTTTCTTTTCTCCTCGGCATGATCTCCCAGCGAAAGTCGCATCATCTTCACGATTCCTCGATGCGGAATGGAAAAGCGGCCGTTGGAAACGTTCCTCGCGGGAATTGGACGATCTCGCATCGGCCTATCGCGCGTCTCCCCTCTCTCCGGAGGGAAGGTAGGAGAGAGAAAGAAAAAAGCGAGAGGGAGAAATGGAAAAGCCGGGAGGGAAGAAAAAAAGAAAAAGAGAAACACGCATCGAGCTGCCCACTTCCTGTCCAGAGGATCGTGCAGGATCTATGGAAGATCTCCCCTCGGCAAGATATCGGATTATGAAGGAGCGGAGCCATGAATAGACACAAGATGCGAGATTGGCGGGCCTCCCTCCCTCTCTCTCTCTCTCTCTCTCTCTCTCTCTCTCTCTCTCTCTCTCTCTCTCTCTATCTGGAGGAGTTTGGATTAATAACTAGCGCGTACGCGCCGCTTCTAGCGAAGGATCGGATGTCCTGTGCGACAGGGGTAATGCGTACGCGCCGCGCGTTCCGCAGGTAAAGGGTTGAAAGAGTTTCCTCAAAAGCGTCGTAAAAAGGCACAACACAATATCGGCGGGCAGTATCATGTCGCGCGTTTATCGTTCCGCATTTTCGCCAGGACACAATGTCGGAGACGCAATCGCGCCCCCCCCCCCTCTTCCTCCTACTTTTTTTTTCCCTCTTTCTTCTCTGTTTTTTTTTTTTTTTATTTTACTTTACTCTACTCTGCGGTAATTTTCCCTCGAAAACGGGATAGAAAGAGAGAGAGAGAGAGAGAGAGAGAGAGAGAGAGAGAGAGAGAGAGAAGAGAGAGGGAGGGAGAGATGGCATAACTCCCCGCCATCGGCTCCCATAAAAAAGGGTTGGCAAACGGGCGTTTTCCAGCCAAGAAGCCCGGCGGCGTGGAGACAAACGGCTTTAAAAAAAAAACCGCCGATACCGTAAGAACAGTGGGCAAGACTTAAAAAGAGTCACGAAGGAGGTCTCCTTCGTGTTTTAACGTTCACTTTATTGCTGCAGCCTGGGCTGCATGGCTTTTATAACTCGGGTTTAGGGTAGGAAGTGCCTCGGCAGCGCAACTGTCGCTTCATTCCGGCAGCCGTTCAGGATATACCCGTGAATATCGATCGAAGGATTAATCGAAGATCCTCCATCTCCAATCTCCAAACCAGAGCGTTCCGATCTCCATCCGTTCTGCGCAAAAGTTTTCATCAGTTTTACGAGCGGAGAGACCTGTCGGCGAGAAATGGCGATCTTGCTTCGGCAATCTTGCCCCGTGAATCGAACAATCCGAAGGCAGAGAAGCTTCATCCGAGCGATTAAACGATCAGCCATGTTTTTGCCATGTTCCAACTACGAAATACTCTTCGTTCACATCCGTTCAATCGCGCCGCCAATAATTAATCCGAGCGACAGCAGGTCCGCCGAAGGACCTGCTTAACGAACGATCCTCCCTTCCTTGTTGAGCGTTTGCTCAACAAAGTTGAGTCCTCCTTCCGCAGGAGGAAGGAAAGAGCGGGAGGAGGAAGGGGAATCGAAGGACGATTGAAATTCAATCGATTCCGGCGTGGAAGGAGGGGCGGTTTCCTCTTCGGCGCGACGCTTATATATTTCTTTGTCCTAAACCGATGAAAGAGAAAGGGAAGCTCGCAGGTGGAGGATGAAGGGCGAGGGCGGTGAATCCATTTTTCGGCGTAGCTCTGTATGGATTCCAGCGCGCTGCCGTATTAGGGCCCGTCCATCCACCCATCGGTCCATCATCCCTCGGGAGCGTGGGAGAAACGGACAGGTGGGTCGACACATCCCGCCACATCCCGCGCTGAGTGTGCTCAGTAGCACCTTACCTAGTATATTCGATATTTCTGTTCCGCACCCCGTCGCGGCGCAGCTTGTGGGAAAACCGCCGCGACAGATCTGGAACACTCGCCGGAAAAGGAAATGCCCGCGCGCTCGCTCACCCCTTCCGAACCCCGTCGAGCATCGCCGGCGCTTCTTCGAGAGGTGAGAGCGATCTGTCGGTTTCCACCGTTACGATCTTTCCTGATTTATCCTGTCGGAGAGCGAGACTATCGCGTTGAACGATGTCTGAATGTAGAGCAATCGCGCAGATGTGCATTATCTCTGAGAGAGGGGTGAACCTTGCGATAATCTCTAAATAAGGGTTGCATGTTTTGGAGAATACACGTTTCCGTGCTTGCTTCAAGGAGGTCCATGCGATTTTTCTTCAGTCTTCAGGCGCCTCCTGGAAATCTCGCGGGAACGTGCAACGTCTCGATTCTTTGACTTTGGATTTCCCAGAACGGGAAATGATTGATCCAAGCGAACTGATCGATCCGCGACTGATCGAAGCGACGTTTGCGAAACGTCAGGAAGCGAACATGTCCACGTAATCCTGTTGCACGGAGCGCGACAAGGTAGCAACGGCATCGCCGTACGTAAAAATACACGCGACGAGTTCGTGGACGATCACGGAATTCCGAATGACGAAATTAAATCCCGTTACAAATTCCTGGAAGACACCTCGCTCGCGCAATGGCGCTCGTGACGCAATTTCCGAGCGTCAGCGAGTCCACGTGTTTGGGATTACGTTAAACGGAATCGGGAAAGTTTCGATTCCGAATCGCCAGTTACGCCGGTAAAGCGCTCGCTGGCAGGATCGACGAAACAGCTGGATTTCCTTCTGGATTTTCTCCGAGGAAAATGCAGCTACTTCCCGTGTCGATCGCGCTCATCTCAAGCCCTTAAGGCCCTTGCGATGGACAAGGTCGCCACGACATGTACACATCGCAAGAATGCAGAAAATTTTCTTGAAGCTATAACGATCAGCGATTAATTAATCTCGCTCGCGCGATCGCTCGCGATCGACCTGGTGCCGATTTTTTCAAGCAACGCGGCGCGTTGGATGACTCGGGATGACTCGGGTGAACCATAGGCAAATCTCCGTGAATCCTTTCCCGGCACGATGGATCCCTTCGTTCTCACGATATCGATCTAGTTTCTGCCCACGACCCTATAGAAAACTTGGATCAACGGTCCGCGGAAAATGAAGCTATTCAATATTCACGCACCGATCCGATTCCGTTCTTCAGCGCCGAAGACACCCTCGTACCAGCGAGGTACCCTTTCATCCGGTTTCCGATGTGAAAAGGATCTCACACGGCGGCCGAATGAGTTTCCTCCCTCTCGCGGGATGAAACATATCGCTGTGAATTCGATTTGGGCTATTCGGCCAGAGTTGTTTTCCAAACAGAAATCTGCCATGAAGACGCCAGAGCCGTGCAAGCGGCTCACATATAGATACGTGTCGGCAGCGTATCGACAAGCATAACGCATCGGTTACATCAGGGTCACGAGTTCGTCTGGTTATCAACAAAAGTTGCAATCGCGCGAACGAGAACAATGCAACCTGGCGAAAGAACGCGGAAGAAGCCCAGAAGAGATTACGAGGAGGTGAAAGAATAACGCGAAATTGCGAGACGAAATGACGAAATGAGGAAAGATGGGCACGCATAATGGCGTGCATCGAGTCTCGCTTGATCTCGATGGCGGATTTAATGCGACACACTATTCGGTATCCGCTATTGTCACGAACTAGACAGGCGGCGTCGATAATTCGCCAAACGGAAATGCGTGCCGCACGGAAGACGGCAACCGCGAGATCCTACAAACCTTTACCCCGGTCCTTTTCCCATGACCTGGATACGCCAGAGTGTAGAGTGTAGTAGGATACGCGGGATACATGGAGTCCCGCTTGCGCTTGTGTTCAGCATTATGCCATCGCAGCACACGGACACGCGCTGCTTCTTCTTCTTGGCGTAATTGAAAGCGTAATTTTTCATCGGCACCTTCGACCTTTGTAATTCATTCGCGAAGATGACGCGACGCAGGTAATTCAATTACTCGGTGTAATGCGCTAGAGATATTCCTCCGCTCGCTCGCTTCGATATTTCAAGAATGCAGAAATCAGCGTGAATAACGCGCGCGGTTGCCGCGCGGCTGGACTTGTCACGCCGGCCGCGCAAATCAAAACCCTTGCAAAAAGTCCTCCCCAGACTAGTCGCTTCCCGATTTGCAAATATAATGAGCGACCGTCATCGTCAGACGCGTTTTGCCTCTGGCCAAATGGCGAACGCGCGCAATGACAGATGATAAAGGAATTAATTGGCAATTCGCATCGGCGCATAAAGGATATCCCTTCGATCCGCTGTTAAGACAGATAGCCGAGACGGCGGATTTTTCAAAGCGGCAAAGGAAAACACGAAGAAGAAGAAGAAGAAGAAGAAGAAGAAGAAGAAGAAGAAGGAGCAGGAGAAGAAGAAGAAGAAGAAGAAGAAGAAGAAGAAGGGGACGAGGAGGAAAGAGGAGGGCAGAAGGTGAGAGGAACCGAGGAAGACACAGAGAAAGGAGAGGAGAGAGGAGAAAGAGAGAGATCGCGAGCGTCGGAGCGGCTGTCCTTGGATACTCGCAGATCGGCGGCCACCGGCAGTCAATGACCTAACAACGCTCTTGTATCCAGCATAGCTTCGCTCGCTTCCTTCGCTTCGCTTCGCCTCGCCTCGCCTCGCCTCGCCTCGCCTCGCCTCGCCTCGCCTCGCTTGGCCTCGCTTGCCGCGTACGTATCCTATCAGGCTCCCTCTGGCAGCAGCAACAGCAACAGCATCAGCAACAGCGGCAACAGTAGCAACAGCTAGCCGGGCTTGTTTCCTCGCTGGTGCTTTTCCACAGTCAGCGAGTCACTGAGCTTCTGCGAAGAAAGTTATTAACCGCGATCTCCCCCCGCTTAATCCCATCTCACAATGCACCGCCGAATCCTGGACTCCTTCGAGCAGCCGGACGTACCTCTTCTTCTCTTCCAACCCGATTCCTCATATATGGCATTGCCCATATAACGCCAGCAGCACGAGAACGTAAAGACTTGGCCCGCCCAAGTTTTGTCAAAGTGCTGTCGTTTGTTCTAGAGAGAGAGAGAGAGAGAGAGAGAGAGAGAGAGAGAGAGAGAGAGAGAGAGAGGGAAGTTTTACGACGAACGATTGATGGTCTTTTTGAACGGGTCCTCTCGGAAGACTGATCCCGTGTATTCTTCGCCGGAATCGCAGGATCTCGTTTTCGAGGAATTTCCGGCAGAACAATGCGAACCCTATAGCCGTCGCATAGTTGTCCAGGAAATATTATTTTCTGTATTATTTAATTGGGGCATCCCGGTATATTGCCGCAAAAAGTTATGGCCTTTGTCCGAGAAATACGTGAGGATCCTCATTTCTCTAAAAGTGAAACGTCTTTTTAGAGGAAACGATTTCTTATCCTGCGAGCGAGACGCTTGAATACGGAGGACTCAATTCCTGCGAGACATAAATACAAATATTTGACGTAAAAACGATAGTAAAAGCTATGTGTGTACATATATATATATATATATATATATATATACAGATGGCAATCAATAATAAATAATAATGTTTCCATCATTATTCGTAAAAATTATTGATAACAAAATATGAATAACAAGCATTGCGAGTAAAAAGTAAGCCAAGCCGGCTAAGCTCTGCCAATTATTTACCCAATGTAGGGCGAATTGTCGAAAATTCTTTAGAGATTTGTTAAACATGACAATCGTCACTTTATAGGGATCATTAGCTAGCAATAAACATGTTTAGAAGGAAATAAAATCTTTCCACGAAAACAGACACGAGTCCTCGGAAGGATTGACCGACATGTTCCACACTTGTACAAAGCCAACAAAGATGTCATGCATAAAGATCACGTTTTAGCTGGAAGAATGAAATGCATTTTTTTAAAGCAAAGGAAAGTTCTTTCCTCAGGTAAACCAATTAAAGCGTGTACTTGGTAATCAATTTAGAAATCTGTAGAAATGAGATCTGTAGATCTGTAGAAATTTCTGACGGAACATTTCGACGAAAATCGAACCGTATCAAGCTTCGAGTATCCGGCCGTTGAAACAACGCGTAATCATCATTATTACCATAAATTATTAAATTATTATAAATCAGAATTATTTAATCAAGCAATTAAATTATACAAAGTTATTATATCGACAAACAGTGACATCAAGTTTGATAAAGCCAAAAGAAATGATTTACGCTCGACGCGTAAAAGTAATCATGAAATTAATTATTACGTCGTAACATAATGTTACGACCCGCGCTTCGGAATAACCCGAAACGAGAGAAATAGAAGAAGAGCCGCGCCGGGAGGTGCGAGTGCTGCGGAACGTAACTGCAAAGCGCGACATTGCCGAAAGATCGCGGATGTAACGTCGCGACTGTGCAGGGTTATGCCTGGACGCAAAGTTCACGATTAAATTAATGGTCCCACTATTGTAACGCGGGAAACGTTACGAGAACATGGTCTGAGCCGCCGTGCGACTGCCGCGGTGCGTCGTCCGGCAAAAAGCGCGGGAGCGCGCGCAATAGCAGTAATTCCATTCCCGTTTCTTGGGCCAAGTTCAGCCGCTGCCTTAGAACGTAATTCTAGTTCTGCCATCGGCGACCGCTCTACTCGCTCGCGTAACTCGCCGCGACAGGATGGAGTCGGCCCAGTCACGACAGCCGCGGCCGCCTGCCATTTCGTCCGCACGCATTTTCTCACGTGGTACTCCCGTGCGACGACCGCGTGGCGGCGAGGAGGAGGAGGGGCGGGGGGAGCGGGGGGGGGGGGGGGGGGGGGGGGGGGGGAGCGGGGGGGGGTGGCGAGGGGGAGGGGCAGCGGGGCCCGCGAGGGCCCGCGAAAAGCGAGGGGGGAGGGCGCGGGGCCTTGAATTCCGCCTCCTCGAGCGCGCGCGGTAATTGGACGGCTCGGGGCCCGGCGGCGACAGTAATTAAAACGACAATAGCCGAGCCGAGCCGAGCGCGTCCGCGTCGCCGCTAGGCGCGCGCATTACGGATTTACCGTAATTCGGCGTGATCGCCGTGACGCGTCGGGCGGGCGAGTTCCGCGGACGATTTCCGCGGGGGCAAGGCGCATGCGCGAAGGATAAGGAGCGCGTTCACCGCCGCTCATTATATGATGTGGGTGAGAAGGTGGCGTGAAACGCGGGAGTGATATTTGTTGGCGTTGTAGTTAAAGCTAATTCCGATTAGCGATTTCAGAGCCGATTGGAAACGGCTCTACTCGGCCGCGAGCGGCCGATTATCGGCAAACAAATCCGCCGCGCGGATTTCTGTCACCCCTTCACCTCTGCGTCATTGGACGCGCGTTCAGCGTCGATCCCTCCTCGGTACTCGGCGAATACGATAAAGCGAAGGTCAAGCCCCAAGAGGGATCCAGGCGATTGGAAAACACTGAACGAACACAACTGCTTTCTTGTGCTTCTCCATGGCGAGCGAGTGGACAAGCGTGCGATGGCCTTGACCGTTCTCCGCGAGCGCGAGCGCGAGCGCGCGCGCGCGAATTCTGGAGATTAGGATCACCGATCTCATACATGATCGAGATGATATCGCTAGTTTAGAAAAACAACGGAGCCGCGTTGAATCACACGAGCATACTGCACGAGCGGGCCGCGTTATAAAATTCTTTAAAGCGATTAAAACTATCGATTAGCGGTCGTGATTTTGCACAAGTTTGTCGGTTCGTCGGATTTCCCTGTTTCGAAATGCAATCGTTTCTATCACGAAAGTTATCTGAGAAACAGAAGAAATGTATCTCGATCGATGTATGTATTATATGCAATATGATTAATGCATTAATTGTATACAACATTGTGATAAATTAATGTAACTCTAATGGAGAAATTAAAGATTGCGCTTTGTATCAATTAGCGAGCAGTGTCTCGAGAGAAATGTACTTATCGTGAAACAAGAAATTTGGCGAATTTCCGCGAGTTCTCGATCGCTCGAATTAAACTCAAAAGATGGTAAAGTAAATTCATCGATTTGCGAATCGATTTAACGCGCATGCGCGGAAAATTCTCACAGCCAAGCAAATGCCCGCCGATTCGTTCCGTCGTTTCGTCATAGACAGTTAAAATCCTGCTGTATCCCGCAGTTCAATACGTTGAGCGATAACTTCTTGATTGATGCCGATACGTTCGAAGACGATATTTTATTACGACCCCGTGCGAAACACGAGGATGCTAGGAAAGCTGATGCTTCAAATGCCCCCGAGCGCAGTCAAAGGTTTCCTAGCGCTGCGTATTTCGTGTTCCATGCTAGTGGATACTTTAATTTGCGCGAGACACGGAAACCGGCATCTGTGCATCGTTGACATCTGACAGCGGTCTTTGACACCGATGACACGACATTCGCTCAGCTTCCTCGAGTTAACCCGAATTAACATACAAAGTAGTTTTTCCAGATTCGCCGGTCTGCAAAAATGTTTGACCTCGTTTCCTCGAATCCTACCGCGACTCTCGATCGAGCTTCTCGCGTCGAGTCGTCATCGTGACGCTTTCGCAACAGTGGAATAATCCTACAAAAGAAATTCCAGAGTGAGTCACTCTTCATTCAGCCGCGTGTCCGCGGCTTTATTCGCCAGGAACGCGAATTATCAAGCGGGAGCACCCGATTGAAGCTCCGGAAGAGCCTTCGCAGGCTGCCTCCGGGAAGCTGCATCGCTCGGCAATCGGTGAGGCGTCGGTTTTGCCTTTACGACCTTTCACCTCGCGGGAAAAATCGGATCCTTCAGGAGTCCGGCAGGTCGCCCGGCATTGTAACGCGGCCACGGAATGCACAATGCATTCCGGGTGTGGCACGCTGAGCAAATGTCTTACTGACTCACATGGCGGGGCATGATCAGCCGGCCATTCGATCTGCTCGATTGGTATCGCCGCTCGGACAATCGCACGTAATGCTCATCTATATATATATATATATATATATATATATATATATATATATATATATATATATATATATATATATATATATATATATATATATATATATATATGTGTGTGTGTGTGTGTGTGTGTGTGTGTGTGTGTGTGTGTGTGTGTGTGTGTGTGTGTGTGTGTGTGTGTGTGTGTGTGTGTACATGTATGACATATGCATAACTTATGCATGTCCGTTATGTAAATGCACGTGCGCGCGTATTTTTGCGTTCGTGTATGTGCGCGCGCGGCGTTGTGCACGTGCCGCGCGCCAACCCAGATTGTTTTCTTATGCGGCAATCATGCTAATATCGCGAAGCCTTGATCTTGAAAGAGACAGAGAGATATCATGTTTAGCGCGGCTGATCAACAAGCGATCAATGCTGCCTGCATAGGCAGCCACTCGGCTTCCCTGCCGAAGAGTCTTTTTCACGTCGGGTCTTTTCCTCCGGACTTTCATTAGCCGGATAATCATGCGATTGCGCGGCCTTTGACCCGATACGGCGGGATCGAGGGCTAGAGTGTAACGGGGCGAAACGGGCGCCACGATTGTCGTCCGATTCGCCGGACAGCGAATTCGAGATTCCAGCGCTCGCGCTGGTTAGTTCGCGGTGAATCCTCGAGCGATCTCGAGCGATCTTGGTGCGCCGAGGAAACCGGAAGCGAGATCGCGAGCGTTGCGCGAAAAGTCGCGCTCACGCAGCAGCTGCCGCGATCTTTTTGTCGCTGCGCGATGATGCAATGTTGCGCGCGACGTTAAATAACCGCTCGACGTGCCTACAAACGCGAATTCGCAGCAGATGCTGGACGAGTAACGCGCGATGATTTTTGCATCCGCGCTTGTCATGCGCGCGCGATCGTGACTCATCGCATATCGCGAAATCCGAATCTCGTCCGAGATCGATCGAGATCTCGTTTCTTTTTCACATGAATCTTATTCCTGTCAAGGCGGGCGAGCGTGGCGCAGCGAGCTCGCGAGGGACTAATAGAGAGAGAGAGAGAGACATAATCCGTCCGCAGAAGAGAGACAAGAAGGATTTTCCTTCGCCGGCCACGCGGACATTTCGTTCCGCGGTTCTTTCCCCGCGGAAAGCTTTTTCCATCGCTACGGTCGCTACTTGGAAGGCAGAAATCAGAAGGCACTCATTATCTCACGTCTGCACGAGTTGCCTGTGTTCCCTCCCCGCAACAGGAAGTCCTGCTAGACCGGCTACTTTACTACACGTCCGCTGCCGTCTGTGTCTCTCGATGCTTTCGACCGCGTCGGTCGGGCAATGTCGGCTATCTTGAAGGCTACAATGCGGATAATTCTGAGATTACTTCCCCGCGCGTTAAAGACCGCAGGAGGAACCTCGTGAGGAACAAGGAAGAGAGGAAGGAACTGGTCTTTCCCTCCCTCCCTCCCCCCATCCCGTCTCTCTCTCTCTCTCTCTCTCTCTCTCTCTCTCTCTCTCTCTCTCTCTCTCTCTCTCTCTCCCTCGCTCTCTTCTTGCGTCGCGACCAAGACACTTGTTTACTCGAACGATCGTGGCCTCCTTTTCGGTCGTATACCTTCGCTAATTCGCTTCACTTCCTCTGCCCCCTCTCTTTCTTCTCCTTTAATCCTATTCCTCCGTCGACCGCCTCTCTTCAGCTTCCTCCTGCGGCTTCTCCTCCACTCCTCCTCGTCGTCGTTGCTTCGTCACTCGCGCCATTCCTTCGCTTAACGATCATTCCCGAGCCTATTTCCCCTCATTGCATTGCAACTTCCATCATGTTGCGCCGATTATCCGGGTACCATCGTGTTACGATAATCACAAGGCCTAATCAGTTGGATCGCCAGATCTCGCGGCCGTTTAATCTCAGGGATTAATGTCAGCGAGGTGAATCTGAGTCGTGGATCCAATCGAATTTGCCGACGTTTTGCCGAAATGATGAGAGAGAGAGAGAGAGAGAGAGAGAGAGAGAGAGAGAGAGAGAGAGAAATGACGCAAAGGAATAAGAATAATTAATTTCGATGAATTCTGGAATAGGTAGACGCTCATGCCGCGAGATGAGTCTTAATCGGTCTTAGCGTCACGGTATGCAATGACGCATTTGCAGATAGTTTCTTGTGTCGTATGTTTACGACAAGTATTCAGACATTCGTATATCTCCACTCTTTTTGTCACGGTGCAATTAAAGGGATAAATTATTCTGACATATAAAACTGCCATGACACTCACTCGACAAGTTAATAATCTCCGAGATAAATTATCGCTACTTTATAATTCCAATTCAACTTCATTTCCTCTCCCGCTCTCTCTCTCTCTCTCTCTGTGCTATTTCATCAGGTGCTATAAAATCGCGTGCAACCGAAGCATAACGACCAACGGATTCCCAAGCGATTCTCGGAGCTTTCTTCCCTTGTCCGATAGAAAAGTGACAAAACATAAAGGCGGACTCATCAAAAGTTCTGCTATTCCAGCTTTGCCCTATAAGGACTCCAGGACGAGAGCGTATCGTTAGCTTCGATCTGATCGGTATACCGGACAAATGCCGGATGAAAGGGTAGAAATACCTACGGCAATCCGAGAACGCCCAGCATGACGCACGTATATACAATTTAAATCCAGATCATCGCCGAGTATCACGCGATAATGGGCGGCTATGCATCGTGCACAGATTGCGCGCGCGGTTTTCCTCGGACGGACCGCTTAACGTACGATTCGCCAGCAATCCGCCAGGGGTCGAGCGAGTAATATCCGCTCGGGACGCGAGGCCGCGAGCGAGAAAAAGGCACGGCGGATATAATCCGCCACACAAAATTGCACGGTATTTCGCGTGAACCGCGGACAACCGCGAGGTCCTTTTGTCGCGCCGCTGCCGCCACGGCTCGTTTTAATGGATACGGGAATGATCGGGATCTTCGAGGCGGCGAGTAGCGGCGGCCGGCAATCCGTGAGAATCCACCGCCGAAGAGGGAGCCYCCCCCCCCCCCCCCCCCACCCATCCCCCTTGGCATTCCTCTCCGCTAACAGGATAGAGGGTAAACGTGTCCCTGAAGGCAACCGGCATATTTGCTCGCGACTTTCTGCTACGCCATGGCAGCGCGGCACGGTAATTCTATTCGCATTATGATAATAGGCGGGACGGACGGAGATGCGGAATATATGTGTCACGTTTTCCGCAAAAATACGCCCTCGCATCTACTCCCCGCGTGTACGACAAGCGGGGACTAACAAGCGGAGAATTGAGAGAAAAGGAGAACTGACCCCCTTCCACTCTCTCTCTCTCTCTCTCTCTCTCTCTCTGTCTGTCTTTTTTAAATTGCACGATCGAATTTTACAAGAAAATTTGTCAGGAATGTATACGCGTTACATGTTCTTCCATAGTAGCTCCTATCATCATTTTTCTCCTTAGTTATTATCGTCATCCTGTGTATGTATAACGAACGAAGGATGATAATTTTGATGATTCTGGGATGAATTTGTTGACGCCTTGACGACTCGATTTTTACTCCACATGTTCGACGAGTGCAATGTTAACTTAACGCGAGGAAACTTCGAGAAGCATAATTTCTTCAAGAATCGGCAACCGGAACTTGGAACTTGACCAATAATAATATCAATAATTACTTTCTAAAGTATAAGATTCAGTCTGACGTCAGCCGTACGCGCAGGATGTCGCAGGCAACGTTCACACGTGAATACGACGCAACGCGACGCAACGCGACGCAACGCGACGCAACACGATCGTGTGGGCAAGCGGAACGTGTCCTTGACTGCGGGAGTCCGCTATGTCCTACACACCCACCTATCGCGGCGGGCAGGAACGCACCACTTGCGCCCGCGGGATCCGCATACGATGAGAGCGGGGCCGGTCGATGATGAGAGGGCCCTCCGGGGTGAGGGTACGGGCGGCGTCGGGGGAGGGGGGGAGGGACTGCGTAGATGGGCGCGGCGGGACTTACACCGGCGATCCTTAACGAGCTGCAGCGAGTGCACCGCGAAAGCAACTGCACACACACTCGCGTTGACCTTCTGATCCCGTTTCTTCCCTCGAGAGTCCCCCCCACCCCGCTCCCTGTGGGGCCCCGCGCGTTCTCGCTGCGTCCCGCGGGACCTTGGGCCCATCCCCCACTCCCGGCCGTTCGGCCGCAGATTGTTGTGCCGCGCGAGGATTTAAACGGTGGATTAATTGGCGCGAGCTCGCGAAATGCAGCGGAATTACGGTTCGAAAGAATTGCTCCGCGAGAGATTTCGCGATCCAAAGCGCAGTAGTAACTTTCTTCATCGCACATTGACAAACTCATGAATAGTTTCAACGATCGCTGCAAGCTCTGCCGATAATTACGTCGGCTCATCCGCTTGTCTCTACGTTAGTTTGCCTTTTTGGATCTTAAAACGTTTCGCTCGTCCGGCAATGCAGCTGCAATGTTAAGTTTAATTGGTACTGCGAATAAAAACTGCTACGCTGAACTATCTTAGAATCGATATGTTATCTCATCGACCGAATATCCCCCTCGAAGTGGTTCAAGAGGAACAAAAATATTGAAAGTCAAACAGCGAAATGTTATTTTCAGGAAATCGTTCAATTAACACGATATTCTCACTTTATCCAATTATATCGTTTCTACGATCGATCAACGGAACCGGAAGGAAGTGCGACCGCGTGCACGAAACTCTTTGTTCCTCGTCGCTCGACTTGGCACATGAATAATGTACGTAATGTCATTGTTCCGCAGGGGAATCGGCGAATTCCCGATGATAACAAGCGTCGGTTTTACGTGGATCGTAAGATCCGATGTACGTTGGATCTTGGAAATGTTGCAGCATGAAAATGTTTATGAGAACTCGCGCGGACGTACGGCGCGGCTTAACGTAACCGCGAAGAATATGACACAATTTTCATAGCAAGACTCGCTTTTAAATATGGATGAGGCGATTATTTCATCGGGCTTGCGGTTCACGCGCGGCACACTTGTGAGTCACTGTCGAGTCGAGACGGGCGTTCGAATTCTTTTCGTACCAAGAATGTCGATGGGATACATCGCTCTTCGTCTACGACGTACCAGCACGTATCCCGAAACATCAAGCGCCGAAGAAATTGTTCAACCGCGAAAATGCGCGGCCTCGAAACGATGCCGTTCATTTCGAAGGATTTCCAATGTCAACCGCCGGCCATTACGATGCCGGCGAATTCAAAGCAAGACCGGAATGCGCTTTAATTAACGTTAACGCTTTAATAAACGTTAACCTTATTATAAGATAAGCGCAATTCGTTAAACAAGCTTTCTTTCCTCGTTCCGAGCCGTTCTGATCGGTATTCCTCTTTTCTGCCGCGTCTGCCTTTCAAGATTTCAAACTTCAGAGCCGAATAAATCAGAAGCAAACGTGGCGTGTGAACGCGAGATTACGTGTGAGAGCACTCTGCGATCAAGATGGCCCAACTCGCGTGCTAGTTCCAGCAGGATTTTTGTTCGGAACGACTATCGCGTATTATAATTAGCGCTCGTAGTTTCCTCGTGGCGACGTGACAGGTACGGCCGCTGGGGAAAAGGAGGACTTGGCAGAAGAAAGAGTAAACGACGAGGGGCTGGTGGGGTCACGGGAAAGAGGAGAACGGAAGAGAGAGAGGGCCACTGTCACTGCCACGGCTACAGTGAGGTAATATCGGATTCCACGACGAGAAATGCGCCGGCGCCATTTTGCAACGTGCCGTTTTTCATCATTCGCCCGAAGAAGTTGAGTCAATGTCGCCCCTCGCGGAATGCGTCTCCTCAGTTGCGCAGAATTAATTTCGTCAATCGCGATCGCGATTCGATCAGTCGATCGATCCAACCGCGATATCACGTCGATGCGGCCGAGATTCAGGGATTCCCAAGAGATCCCCGTCCGTTGGAAACTGAACTTAAGCTCGATATCATCGGCACGAGATAAATCGAATGATTTTAGATGAGATCAGGAATAAATACGGCGCGTGAGCGATTATAAGAGAGAAAGAGAGAACGAGAGAGAGAGAGAAAGAGAGAAAGAGAGAGAGACAGACGAAGCGTGACAATCTCGCTGAAGAGTTTGCCCACGCTATTGAAACTGTTTGCGACTACAGCTCAAAGATCTCCGAAAGAGTGTTGAGTCTTGAGAGAGGAGTACTCTCGTAAGAAATTTGCGAATGCCCGAAGCCAGATATGGACAATCCCAGCAGCCCGCGGGAAACCGAGCGGTCATTCAAGCGGTGTTCCGCGGGGGGCATTCGAGGGCATTCTTCTTGAGGACTCGAAATATATATACTGCTTGTAAATTAGGCACGGGGAAACCTTGTTTACTTTACGGCGAGGGCGATGACACCCGGCCGAAATGAGGTTCCACGTCGCTCGGTAGCGCACTTGTTCGCTTCGGCGGGTCCGTCGTAGCCTTCGCTAGCGCGGTTGGCATTCGTCGTGCCGTGATAGCGCGAGGATAAAGACGAGTCCGCGAGAGAAAAAGAGTCGCGGAGGGAGAAAGGAGGGGGCGAGCGAGCGAGCGAGCGAGCGAGCGAGCGAGCGGACGGATGGGGGACTATGCAGAAGGAGACGAGCGGGGGGCACAAGCCTTGCAGGACGTTCACCTCTATCGTGAGGCTCCGCGAGACCCCGGCTCAGGCCGCCATTACACAATCGCCGACGAGGCTGCGGCTCGTCCGTTCCTCGGCCACGGCCGCCATCTTGGTACCGGTCTCCTCCGGTGCGCCGCGCGGCCACGGTTCAAGATCTCCACGGTGAAGGTCTCGCACGTTCCGTGCACGCTCGTGCTCGCTGAGAAACTCCGTGCGATATCTCTTTCGTTGGTAGATCCGTTCGTATGAAGCGATAGTCGCAATCGCGTCCAGGTTCAAGCGAACGATATAGGGATCGTGCGCGACGGCGTTGCTCGATCTCGACGTGCCCGATGAGGTCAGGAAACACAAAAATGTGTACTCGGAACGTGTCCTCGATAATGCATTGAAATTTTCTTGTTCCTACTCGTCGTCCAATTCGTTCCCAATCATGGCTCTCTCTCTCTCTCTTTCTCGCGTGGACCTCTGCATCGAGCGTTTTCGTTGATTTAATCCGACTCCTCAGCGGTGTCTGTTATGGGAATGACAAATAAGTCGAATAAAGCTATTTTACTAATATCAAGGGCTAGTAATTAGATAACAGACATTAAACGGAACATATTTCCGTTGTTTCATCACGAATCGAGCGACGAACAAATGTAAATATACATCTCCCAATGTTATGCCGTTCAATGAGATCGATAAGGTGCTTGCCGCATTAGCGGAATACTCGCAGCGGAGACGGATTTACGTTGATTACATGTGCAAAATTTCAATAACCAGATGAGACACATTCGATTATGCAGCTTGTAGGAATCCAAAGCGGAGTAATGGGAGACTCGAATGCCTGGATAGGTGAGAGACGCCAGGAGTGCACGAAGCGTTTAGTCAGCCCACGTATGCGCGTACATATACGGCCGATATACAACGAGCCGCACGGTGAGATCACGTGACGGTGTTACGAAACGAAAACCTGCTGGGCACTGAAATTCAATGTCGAAGTCGACGAACCTTGGTTCAAAACAGGAGCGAGGTCGCCGCTGGAGAATGTGCCGCAGTAGGAAAGACAAAGAGACGGATTAACGGGGACACAAATCTGCGTGGAAATCGAAGCAACTCGAGTTCTTTACCCGCGATATTTACGGCGCTTGAGATCCATGCTGTCGACAATTACTTCTCAGCTTCTGAAAGTCCATCACGCATCGCTAAACAGGAACGACCGTCTCCGTTTATATCTTGCTCGATCATCCCATGCTGACGATCCAATATCGTGGAAATCGTTGGGAGTTTGTTGGAACCGTCGCTTCTGGATACTGAATTATAGACACATCTGCCCAAATCAGATCTGAACGTTAATCTCCCATATCGCGCATACATCACATTAATGCGTTAATGCTCGGTGTAGCGCCGAAGATGCGTGCCATAAATCTGCCGGGCGAAATTCTAATCTCCGTGCGGGCGAAGCGCTCGCGCAGCGCATTTACAACTGCGCAATTTACAAATGCGAAAAAAGAGGGAGAGAGAGAGGGGGGGGGAGGGAGGGAGAGAGGGAGAGAGAGACGAGGTCCACAAGGCGTATCCGCTGGGAGCGTATTGGCCACGCTACGAAGTCACGGAAAATCGAAAAATGGCCGACCAGCTTTTTGCCGCTGGCCGCGACTCCGCGACAAGATGAAATTGCTTTCCGACGTGCCGGCGTGCGTCGTAACTTCGCTCTTGTTAGCCGCTACGTTGCCGGTTCAGCAAATTGCGAAATTCCACCGCGTACCTGTCCCAGGTTGGCCTGGTGGACGCCATTGGACGGTTCCCAAAGAAGCGCGATTCGCGCTGAGTAACCGCGCTCGCTCGATCTCGGGAAACGATTTGCAAAGCGATTTGCAAATGAGAAAAAGAAGGAGGAGGAAATCAAATCAATTCTCTCGCTCGTCGTTCACTTCGCTCCTAGGTTCCCATCACGTGCTAGCCCATCACTTCCGCCATTCGGTAGAAGGAAGGGATTTTCCACCGCGACAATTCTCTCCGCTGCCCACCATGGTGTACATATAATTCATGAATGATTTTCAGTCAGCAACAAGCATCGGGAATAATTCGACAGCACGATGGATACCTTCGGTACCGTATTTAATCACGCTTGATGTCGGCGATGAAGAAGGACGAAAAACTGCTTTAAAATCCCCGGGTACTGCTTGCTCCTTGTTTATTCCCAGCGATCGATGGCAGTCGTTGACGTCACGAGCAATCCGCGATACTAAAGCGATTCGATGTTTCGGCTATAAATCGTCGGAATTACGCACGCTCACTCGTGCGCGCGTTGGATCTTAAGCCGATTCTCGGGACGGACTCTGCTCAATGTACGTGAACGTCCGTGCGTAAGTAGGCCGGTCGGTTTGGTTCCTTATCCCGTTAGCGAGGAAGAGAGACGTGTAATAACAAGCATTATGTATTCTGATGTATGCGTTTTCGATTTTTCTACTCTGCCTGTTTCTCATCCGAAAATCACGACGCGCCGTAATTCATCCGATCCCGTGAGAACGCGATTAATTATAGATGTAATCAAATGTAATTGAGCGCAGAATTAAAAGAAGAAGAACAAATCGAAAACGAAGAGGAGCGCTTCTTCGGCAGCCGCAAAACGACCGCGTGCGCATGGAACGAGATTTATCTATCTTATCGCTAAAACCGTCGCGAGTCTTTTTGAGGCGGCAGCGAGCGCGACACGCGCCGGAAGATTGATCTGTGGAGCCGCGGGGGACACCGGAGAGTGAAAATCCACTTTTCCACGCGTTTCTTTTCCTCGCGGGCGGGACGATTCTTCGACGACCGCATTAATTTCTCGCTTCCGCGAACAGGCGCGACCGTTCGAAAAGAGAAAGAGCCCGCGCGCGGGCTCCGCTATGTTTACAGTGTACGGCTGTAATAGTCAGTTGAGTAAGAAGAAAGCGGCCTTGCGCCACTTTCTATCGTTAGATAATATCGGTAATACAATTTTCACCGGCTCCGGCGCGCCGGAGGATCCCTCGCGGGCCTCCGCGCGCAACGCAAATGAATCAAAATCGATTAATCGAGCGGCCCTGGCGCGCGCATGCGCCGGACGCATGATGAGGCGGGAAGCTACTCAAATGGAATCTTAAGTCGAGAGCCTGCCGAGTTACGTTTGCGACGTAGGAGCCGGGATCCGCGCGAATGCGAAACGCAAACGAATAAAATCGAATAAATAGAAGATTCGACGCGCGCGCGCGCACATCTCTACGTGCATGGAAAGCGATAAAGTGGAATCTTAAGGAGAGTCGCTCTGTTACTTTACGGTACGCGCAGCCACTCGCGATATAAACTCGGAGATCTAGACGTCTTATCGCGTCGCGGAGGATAAACGAAGAAAGCTGAATAAATTACTCAAATAATAATAGATCATGTATCGTACGTGCGCGTAGACGGCAGAAAGCCCTCGAAACAGATTCCCAGAAGAATCTCCGAGTCGTATTGTCATCATACTTAAATTTTCATAATCTCTCTCTCTCTCTCTCTCTCTCTCTCTCTGCTTCTCTTTCTTTCTGCGAATGTCGAGCATAATCGGCATAATCACCCTCGGAGAGGACTTGGGCTCCGATTTTTTTCGGAATCCATCCGAGCGCGGTCAAGGCCCCCGTTCGGCGATCCGTTGTTCGGCGCGACCGAGAGGGAGATAGAACGGAGGGAGGAGGAGAGGGGGGAAAGATTCGTCGAGATCGGGAATCTCGATAGCCGGACAGGGTTCAGTGGGTCAAGGCTGTGGTGAGAGTTTCAGGGTAATCCGTCTTTTTCCGTCTTGGGCGTCGCTCGCTGCGCATGACGGAGAGAAAGACGACACCGCGGCGAGAAAGATCGAAGGAGGAATACCACGTCGGCGGTGAAGGAGAGGAAGGAGGAGGGTGGGAGGGACCCCGGGCATTTATTTCTGCCGTAACACTTTTACGGATTATGTGTTACCGGCGTTGCGCAACGCGTCGTCGTCGTCGTCGTCGTCGTCGTCGTCGTCGTCGTCGTCGTTGTGCAATCGTCGAGTTAGCTAATCGCCGAATGCTCCGAGCCGGGCAGACCGTTAGACGATGTCCACGGACGGCACAGGTGTGCTAGATAAGCATCCGATCGTATCGAGTATTTGCGCGACGAGCCGATTCCTCATTGACCGAAAGCAAGCGTCATCTGGGAAGCTCGAGATGAGATTTAGGGGAAAGAGAGAAACAGCGGTCCCGGGCCCTTTGCTCGCTCGTTCGCGAACAAAGGCTAATCGATTACCGAGGAAGGAACATCTCTCGCCTTCCGACAGCGTGAAATGCGAGGAGATCGCTCCTGACCTGTCCCGGACCTCCTTCGCGCGCCTCGCGCGGGGGAAACCCCTCGAGCAAGATGCGGCCTTACGCGATTGCAATTTCCTGAACGAGCTTTTCGAGCGGCACGCTCGAAAGACGAACCGTTCTTTCGCGCCGATCTTTCGCGAATTACCGTTCGCAATTGCGAACGGGAACGAGAACGAGATTTCGAGCGTGCCGATCGCTCGCCTCGGCCTGCTTGCACTTGTTGCTGCTGACGAATCGAGTCAGTAGGATCGCGCTAACGGAACAACGGATCGTGTCGCAGCGCGCGTTACGCATACGGTAACATAATCCGCCGGATCGGCAGATGCGCTCAGCCTTCCCAAGGACAGGGTGAGCGAAAGTGTCGACCGTTTAGSGGGGCAGGGGGGGGGGGAGGCGGCGAGAGCAGAGTCTCGATTGAGCCTAAGGGAAACGAGTTCCCGCTCGTCGCGTATCGCGCGGGGACGTGCGAAATCGCGCGATCGTGCGACAATGTCCGCGTTATCCGCGGCGTTGTCTCGTTTTCCAGATTTATTCAGACTTAATTATTGCCGCGTATAGGCGACAAATAAGCGATAAATTATGCGGCCTTCTAAATGCCAGCGCCGATCGTTCGCCGGCGAGCACCGCGAACCGCTGAATCGATAAATCGAGCGCGCGCGCGCGCGCGCGCGGATCGAAGTGCAGCGCGGTGCGCATGTATGACCGAGCTGTAACTGTTTTATTAAACCGTAAGAGCCGCGTCTCTTCTCGCATTCAGCGGCGGCTACTTACGTAATCGAAAACACAGAGAGTGAAAATCGAGCGCGATCCTACTTTCGTCGGCGCGGAGAAGATGCGCCTCCCGGCGCTTCTGCGCCGAGCTTGTGTGTATCAGCCGGCTAACGGGCTGGCACTCGCGCCCGCCGTGTAAGCCCGACTTCCGCCCACGAGGTCATCAGGCTATTCGGATCTAGCCTAATGGCAGTTTGCATCGCCGGCGCAAACGAGACTCTCGCGCTTGTCGCTTCTCGCGGGGGAGAGGCGATCTTTCGTTGGGGGGGGGGGGGGCGGACGGCACTTTGCGGAACTTGCGAGCCGCCGTGAGCGATCGGGCGGTCGCTTGCGCGAAATTGCGCTTCAAGAAGGCTGAGACTTCCCCGAAGGGAAGGCGATCGCTGCTTCTGCCGTTATGAACCTCTCGTTCCAAAGAGAGAAGCTGATCCGGCTGACGAGTAGAGCCACCGTCCTCGAGAGGGTTGAAGACATTAAGCGAAGCGAGATTAATGCGCGCGCTTTAAAGGATCAAGCTGACGCATCCGCTTCTCCCCCTCCATTCATCCATCCAGCCAGCCAATCGCGATCGGCAATCGACTCGCGCTGTCACCATTCGCGCGTACCAAGGGCGCGGCGCACATTTGAATTGGATTGTTATATCGGCATCGCGATCTAGCGCTCGTTGTCCCCGTTAACCGTTTTCTTTAACAAGGTCACGTCGCAAGGTTCAACGCACGAACGAGCCGCGACGGACGGATTATTCCGCGTACGGTGCGTGGATTTCTGCGATCGTTATCTGCGACGCAGTCGGTCTAACAGTCTCTAACGCCTATCCATTAGCGGTAGCGCAAGATCTCTTTGTGCGGGTTGTATCTCTCGCGCAACGATCTGTCATCATTACGGACCACGTGTCCGTACGAGCCGCGCATAGAGATCCATGCTAATCAGGCTAATCCTGAACTCGAAAATTGCCGATGATAATGAATGATATTGTCCATGTTATAATGGACAAGTAGCTCCTAATGGATTATTCCATAGGGACAAGTGTCGAATTGGAAGCATTTCTTAAGATACAATTAATTTCCAAATATTCCGTCTCGATTCCGTCTCAGAATTTCTATTCGCGTATTTCCACGCAAACTCTTTCGGACATCTTTCGCCTCGAGACAAGATTCAAGCTCCTTCTCTTATCGAGCGATCGTCTCATTCGAGCGCTGCTCGAATCAAGTCAAGTTCATCGGACGATACACGCGACCCACCAATCGGCCCACTGAATCCGGATTATTTCGTGTACGTAAGCCGCGTTCACCCATCCAGGTATTCACTTTCTTCCTTTCGATTATCATGACGAAGTTGGAGATGCGATGTTAAAACGGCGCGGATAACGTTAGCGCGAACGGTACACCCGTGGACTGTTATCCTCGCGGAGAAGCAGACGAGGGGACCCACTGGCCCAGCCACGATCAACTCGGCTCTCAGTTCGTTTAACAATGTCGTTTCGTCAACAGTCCCGAAACGAACATCTGATCGATAATTGCATGCGCCACGTCCGCGTTTTTTTTTCCGGTGATACCGCCCTCGTCTTCGTGTCAAGTGCGCTGTTACGCGAACACGCGAGGCTCGATGTGGCTGCTGTGGGAATCGGAATGCGGAATGTCGAATTTTTATTTTTACACAGAGAAAGTTCGTCCGGGGATCATCAGATTCGAGAGTTCTAAATGTTCTACTGTTCGGCCAAGTTCTACGTCGCGAGTGAGATCGTCAACAGTGTGCATGTACAAGTTACGCTGTGCCGTGTTGTCGCAGGCGATAACTCGCCCTAATGGCGAGTTTCCTTCTCCCAAATGATCATTACTCCCATGCCAATAAATAGATGGCATAAATTATCGCGCTACGCTAATTATCGCGCGATGACATTGCGATCGTGATCTCATGATCAAAGTCCCCGGTATGATCAACATCCAAAATCATGACAACGCTCTAGTAGTAGTAGTAGTGCTCGAATCAAGAATCATAAAATTTCATAAGTGCCGTCTGGTATTCCCAATTAATCGGAGAGAAACTGACGGCTAACGGATCAATGGCGACCAGCGTAACGCGAAAAGTTGCCTCCCCCGAGTGAGATCTCTCGGACGAAATCGAGCACGGGGAACACGAATGCATTGGCTGAGGCTCGCACAAAACCGCGGATTCTTCGCGGCTAGCTTTGCCCGCGCCTTCGTTGGCGCGACGTGGAAGGCGGACGAGCTGGACCGACCGCCATATTGATCAACCAGCGCGAAAGGGTCGCTCTGGCCCGGCACGGGGAAGTCCGCGGTAGAATGAACGCGGGAACGCGGGCGAAAACGCTTGACCGAGAAGTACAGAAGGGGAGAGAGCGAGACGGAAGAGACGGAGGAAGAGAGAGAAAGCGCGATCACGAAGAGGGATCGTGCAAGGGAAGAGAGACGCAGCGGCAGAGGAAGATGAGGAGGAGGAGGAGGAGGAGGAGGAGGAGGAAGAGTCGGAAGGCGGGGAGGGCAGTGGAGGGAGGGAGGGAGAGGACAGAGAATAGTAACGCGCAATGCCCGGACAACGCTCCCGCCAGCGTTGGGGCCAACTAACGGTCCAAACCACCACCATCATCAGCACCGTCACCACCTCCACCATCGCCACCAGCGCGAAGCTTACTTCGATAGTCCTCATCATCTTTCTCCTCCTGTTCCTCCTCCCTGCTCCTCCCTCCACCATCTCCTCTCTTTGCACTTCTTTGCGCTTCGTTTTTCTTTCCGTTCTCTCTTTCCTTTCTCCTTTCCTCGCCGCGACCGTCGTTGTCGCTGTCATCGTTGTCGCCCGAGAGCCGCGCGCGAGTCCTTTTAAACTATGAATTCCCCGACCGGTCTTTTTACATTTCCTTTTACATTTCCTCACGACGACGGCAACGACGACGGATTCCGCGAACACAGACGACGAGGGCGATAGCGATGACGACGCGGAGACAACTCAGGCGTAAACGATCGCCCGGAGGAATCCAACCTGGAGGAAGGAGAGGAGGAGGAGAGGATTTTTGCGGTACGCTCGGTATCGAGGATTGCGACGATGTTATCTGTTATCGTCCGGTACTTCCTTCTCCTTCCTGTTCCTTATCACTCGAGGGAACTGGAATAGAGTCCCGCTTCGTTCCGTTCGCGAATGCCAGTCGCGATGAAGTCCATTGTGGAATGCGTTCCCATTATTCGTTCCCGTCCCGCAATAGAATTGTGGAACTGAGGAAACACCTCGCGCTCGTGCAGTCGCGTCCGAGCGGATCCACGAATAAAAAAGCTCCCCCCTCCTTTGCGAATGCCCGAAGGGCATGCCCGACAAACTCTCGAGTTACAAGACATTCGTGTCGGTTCTTGTATTTTCGCCCCTACGATGCCGCATCGCAAACTTCCTCTTATTCAACTGTTTGCTTTCTTATTTAAAACAGGGACATACCTCCCGCGACAGGAAAAGCCTGGGAAGAAGAATTTATTTCCGACATCGCGCATAATCAGGATCTCCGTTCCGTTATATTCCGCCGACTCTCGGAATTTGATTTACGACTTGGACTTCGCTAGCCTGAAATTTTACGTGGCGGTATAGCGCGGCAATTTTCCAAAAGAAAGACAT
The DNA here is from genome assembly GCA_020341155.1 of Eciton burchellii. Classification (NCBI taxonomy): domain Eukaryota; kingdom Metazoa; phylum Arthropoda; class Insecta; order Hymenoptera; family Formicidae; genus Eciton; species Eciton burchellii. The sequence continues at coordinate 211,624 of JAHMML010000032.1, read as the reverse complement.
ATCTCAAATGACAGAAGCTTAACACGCATGAGGAACACGAAAGAATGCTTTTTTGTCAAGCGACAAAAGAAAATTGGACCACTTGGGACGCAATCTTTTTCCACGTATGTTATTGTACGACAAATGAAGAGATGTGTCATGTACTTAATAAGCGAGCAGAGGGATCCTAGCATGGTCCTAAATTATAACCGGTCCGGCTTTGAATATATTGTGCAAGATTTTGCGAAATGTGCACAGCAGGAGCGTAGGATTTCCCCATTTTCCGAAAGTAGGTCCGTCTCACGATCGAACACGGAAGAAGAAGGCAGGTTCGGTCATGCTCGAGGCAAAACGGTCTTGTAAGCTGAGAATTTCAAGGAGAAATTAAGCAAAAAATTAAAAATCGGAAAACCAGAAACTGAAAACGAGCAGAAAATAAGATCGAGATAAGGGATGGGCAGCGAGGTATCGCGAGGTATCGGATGACCACGCAGCAGCTGGGCCATCGTGCACCCACGTCGCCAGGATTAAAAGCATCAGGGAAAAACAGCTATTGAAAAAAAAGAAGGATGTGGAACAAGACGGGAGGCAGACTCAGCGGGACCGCCAAGCCACGTTGTCGAGCGGTACGTCGCGAATAATAAACTATGCACACATGCGGTCGCGAATAATAAGCCGTGAGCGCACATTGGGATGCACGACGGCCATGAGTATTACATTACGTATTCTGTCGACGTTCCTTCCGGAAAAAGATGGGTAAAAAAGCTCGACCGTCGGTCTTGGTCAGTGGGACCCCCTCTGACCCGTTTCGTGGATTTATAAGGCCCGACATGCCCGCATCGATCTTAAAGCCCATTATAATTGGCGGCTTCGCTTTCCTCTTTGTGCCTCTTGTAGCGCTACTGCATGATTACCTGTAATCGATGAGGTAAAAGGATGCGTGCATATATTTTGAAGAATTATAACGACAAAATTAAACCATAAGATGGCGGGACATTAAGACGGGCAGATTAAGATAACAGAATAACTAATTATTCTGTTAAACTTTTACGAAATGAGAAAGCGTTGAAGTTATAATTAAGGGACAGGATTCTCATTGCTTAGGTACTTTCTTTATCGGTTCCTTTATTAGGGACAACAATTTCTGGCATTTCCACGTGACCTTATCGGGAATCACTCATCATTCGTTGTCGTTTAACTCAAAAGAGAAGACTCATGTCAATTTACTATCAATAACGGATCACCGTTTAACCCTCATTAGACACAAGGCTTGATTCATATCGAATTAATATGATTCATAAGTAAGAAAATTGCCCATGCAAATCGCACACGCCGCGGGACACATCTTCGCTTCGATTTTTTCGTCAATCTGGTTTAATCATCAGCGCGGTACCGCTATATGTCGATCAGCGATGTATCAATGCCAGGTGCAAGTTCGACTTATTGTCTATCGATGTATCGCTATTTGCAGCGCACCATCGATACTGTCTGTATTCGTCAGCGATTCTGCCGACAACGATGATAACGACGATAACGTCGCATCATCAAAGCGAATCAGCAATAACGATCGTCCCTAACGAGTGGAAACAATGACACATTCTCGCACGCTTTCGCACGAATTCCAAACAAGTTTCAGGGCAATCAATTATACAATACAATATCAATCCAAAATCCATCGCCTGTACGAAGTCGTGGTCGCAGGACTTGGTATGATCTCGATACATCTTCGTCTCCACGAAGAGAAGAATAAGCCCGATATGTATTTCGCAAAAGACGAACATCAAATCCGTGTTCTTCGTCCTTCTTTTCTTGACGTCTGAAATGTGTATGACGTATGAAATAATTAGAAAAAGAAAGCGATCAGGCAGAACAACTCGCTTGCTGCTGGCCAAACGGATTCGACGAGATGAAGCAAAGAGAGATGAACATAAGACAAACACACGGACACAATATAAAAATATAAATAAAGAATATAAAAACAGTAACAGCAACGTAGAATATAGAAAGTGAAAAATAACAACGGAAATCTTTCTCGACAGATGAATTAGTTCCAACGATGTAATCGGTAGATGACTTGAAATTGATGTCAATATCAATGAGCCGGAAAGCGATGACGATAGGTCATCGATGCAAGCCAACAGGAACATCATCGCGCGATTGTTATACATCGCGAACGGATTCGATTCCTGACACTGAAGATTCCTGCGAGACAATTGCGAGCGCATCTCGAACGAAAGATCGCAAAACGAGGAAACGAACAGGAACTGCCAAGAGAACAGACAGCATGATTGCCGCGACAAACGACGACATGACGATTATAACAACGATGATGTAACAATTGTGGCGATAATGACAACCAAAATTCACAAACTGCGTCATTGCTCGCGAATTTCCTCGAGACCGAATGTTTCATGAGGAAAGACAAGGCCGAGACTGGAACAGCCGCTTTTCGAATCTTTGAATCTTCCAAACAAATCTTGAACAACAACGATATTTCCAATGCATCCTTGAGGCCCAGCCTTGAGACCCAGTCAACATCGTGTACTGCCTTAAGGAAGGCAGCTTGGAACATCAACTGATTAATCTCGTCGCATCGTCGAGAAATCACGGAAATCATCAGTAATATGCGATCGCGAAGGGTCATCAGCGATACGTACGTCAATTATGATCCCGAGCCTGAGCTACAACAAATGCAAGCGCAAATTGGGATGAACGGTCATCCAGCGATAGTGACAGCGAATCATCCCCGAAATGGCACGATCCATCTTGAATCCAAATAACTGAAATGACGGACTGAACCTATGAAATTCATCATTATCGAGCGATTTGATAGTAGTCATCGCAATTTAGCACGACCAATAGCTCCAACGGTAGTCAAAGCATCAACTTTAACCTTTGCTCCATGTCCTTCCGCATGCGATCAATAGATTCAAAGATCGAATTACGAGGATCGAATCAAGTATCTCGATCGAGCTTGGAAGCATACTCTTCCTCTTTATTTTCGAACTTGATGTCGAACCTTCTTTCAATCATTACAAACTTCATTTTCGTAGCTTTGATCGCGTGATCAATCGAGTAGCAATTTAAGTTCTTTTGTTGTTCTCCATTTCATATCGGGCTTGAAAAAATTGCAACGATGATGATTCAGTGACGTAATAATAACGAGCGCGATACCAAGCAGCGGTAGACCCTTTTAAATGTCTAAATATTACGACCGTGTATCCGATATTTACCGATTTCGCAGAGCGAGCGATATGATCTGAATACACTTGATGCACTGGCTACATTTGCGCGAAAAGTTGGAGTGTAAAAAGAGCGTAAAAATGTTTTACACTCATTGCAAATTTATTCATTCGAGTTTCTCGAATTGCTACTCGTCGTAATTTACATTTCGCTTCTGAGCGCCGCGACTAAGAGACGTCTAAAAATAATCGCGAAAGTATCCGCGATTCCGCGGGAACTCGCTACAGAGACAACGGCGAAAAATACACTTCTCTTCGCGTTATGCGCTCGCGGGCATTCTCAGTATCCCGCGGTCGAGATCAGTAAGGTAGGAGTGCCAGGGCAACGAGAGGAGGCGCAGGTGCAACGGTGCGCCGCAAGTCCGTCACCGTGGCGTGCCTCGTCTCGCTTTAAGCACGAAGGTTGCGTTTTTGCTGGTCTCGCTGGCGTAGCGTCCCACCGCGTGGCAACGCGCCGCCGCATATACCGCTTCAAAGCGGCGTCAACGGAGCGCAGCGGAGAAAAGTGGCGGTGGGAAGGAGGAGGGAGGAGGGAGGAGGGAGGAGGGAGGAGGGAGGAGGAACGGCGGCCGGGAGGGCGGGGAGGGGACCCCCCTCGAGGGGAGTCGCGGTTCAAGAAACGTTCCGCGCGGCACGCCGCGCTCCGCTCCGACGGCGTTCTTCCCGATGACTGTATCCGAGAATTAGCCACTTCAGGGACAACGACACTAGGCGACGGTAGAAATGACGGAGAGATAATTTTGCCCGGTGCGAGTATCGTGCCGAATGTGTTTCTATGTAAATCGCAGCTGATACCCACGTCTGGGTATTGCCGATCTATTCGTTTCAGGGAAGAAGGAATTTCACGTGTTTCGAGATTTTACCGTTTCCCGACTATCGATCGACAGCCGCGGCGATCGATATAGGCGAGTGCTCCTGATCTTTCATCAGCAGATGTTCCCGTTTGATGACGTCGCGGCGTCGTTGATCGATTTCTCATAAAATCTGATAAATGTATACACACAATGACACACAATCTATATTATATGTACAATGACAGATATGTACGTGAATGATGAGAGACTACTCGTTCACGATTTCCCGGGCAAATTAGGTTTACCGTCCCCGTACAGGGACTCTGTACGGATCCAATTTACGGAATCGTCCGTCCAACATCCGGACTAACCTGCGCCCATCTTCTCGTCCTTACCGTAGTAGTATTGAATGCGAATCTATCGAGTGCTGTATGCGGTCACTGTAGGCGCCACGACAAGTATAAACGTGCGCTGAGCGTCCGGCTGACAAAAATCACAGCCGGTTTCTAGCCCGGCATATGGCAAACGTTACCTCCGCCGCGGAACATTTATTCGCAGCCGACTTCGCGCCGTCTCGCGCGATTATTATTTGCATCCGTCGCTAACTTCATCGTCATTGTCGTCGTCGACGTCGTCCTCCGATTCGTCAGCGAATCGGAGAACCGGAGGCACAACAGACGCGCAGCCAGCCGCGGAACGGAATCGCGACAGCGGCAGCGCGGGAAGCGGGGACGGGAGGGGAGGGGACGGGAGGGAGGGAGGGAGGGGATCGCGGAGCGGCAACCGCTTGTCGTCGACCGCTCGCTTCCGGCTACCGCGCGGTTAATTTCCTTTCGGCACGCGCGATTGTTCGCTTGGCCGCCTCGGCGGATTGATCACTGGCGCCATCTGTCGTTATCGTTAAATACGAGCTAGGAGGCATGTGTGATTGATTGTGAATTATGAATTTCAGAGCACGGATCCAGGAATTACGTACGAAACGAAATGGAGATGGTATCTTCACGGTTATGATGCTTCGTTACGTTATACGTGTTCCGTTCTCGGAAAGTTGCGGTCAAACGACGGAACGGATTTTATTGGGTAAACAGTTGCGAATCTCCGAGATGGATACTTGGGAGATTTACTCAGTAATGGTTAATTGGGAATGCAATTAATAAATTAATTTATAAGATATGTTTAAAAGAACGCCAATTATTTCTCTTATTTAATAAATGCCGGCACATCTCCCCCTGCGTGTTGGATTATTGTGTTGTTATTCGTGAGCCAGCATGCGATCTTTACCAAAGCGAACTGTTCTGCGCGCTTATACTTGCGCATAAATGCTTACTTTATAACGACACGCAACTGCCAACATCTCCAACGAGTGTGTTTAACGGATCCCGTCAATTTATTCCCCCGAAGAACATCGCAAATACGCCGCGAGATTCTCGCAGAAGATAATTAAAACTCCAAAGTCGAACGGCTATACTTAGCGCCGGAAAACTTTGCGGACGTGTGAACGGAGCTTCACCGGAGCTCGCTCGAAGCTAGGAATATAATATTAATGCCGCTAAAAATCGGGGAGAGGAGAGAGACCAGACACGCGCTAGGTAGATAAGAATCCTCGCGGAGAGGCAGCCGTGAACTTTGCACCGTGAGAGAAGTTCATTTTGCTTAACGAGCTGCGCGGGAGTTCCCGCGCCTCTCTCGAGACAATGAAGTGCCGGGCGCGTTGCGCGCACATCTCCCCTAATATTTATCGTGCAGTGAGAAGGGAAGTCTCACGTGATATTGCAATTTGTTATTGTGGCCATGCTTAATCCGCTGCTCGATGCTGATGATTAACCTTTGTCTCTTATTGCCTTGCTGCTATACGTGCTATAAAAACGCACGAAACTTGAGAATTACATCTCAAGGAGTTATACATAATGCAAAGGATACGCTTTTAACTTTCTCATTGAACAATTCTTTATCTGCGCATTCCAATGCGTTCTTCGTTACAGCCTTGTACCTCGAGTGTCTATTATTCCCAACGGTTCTGCGGTTCCTCCCTCAACCTCAAGTCGTAAAGTCGTAAGCTTTCCTCCGAACATTCGGAAAAGGATATCGTAGGTCGTTACGCGCGTTGTCTGTCATTTTCTGATGACAACACGTATTTTTATTTAGTCTTTATTTTAATCTGTGTAATTCACCAGTAAGTATCATACGGAGACAAGGCATGTGTGTGCGTAATTCGCTTTTAAGCTTCTATTACCCGAAAACGGAAGCTCTCTACTTTTATTTGTCGTACATGGATATTATTTAGAAATAGAAGCTCTCTGATGCATCGCTGAGTCATACTTGGAACTATTGCTATCTGTTATCCGCATTGAGTCATTCTGCTATCTCGTTTACCGAACAAAAACAGTGAGGGCGCGTAGGAGATATGTTTGAAACTAAACTTACTAAAAATGGAATCAAATGATTTGACACGGGACTGTGGCGTTATCTAACAGAATTTACTCGAACTAACAGAAACGGCTTCAATAAATATTGGCAAATCCCGCCATAACTGTAGTACTATTATTTAGCCTCGGGAATTTAATTCAAGAAGTGTGCGCTACAAGCGCAAAACATTGAAAAACGTTGGACTGGTGTTGTAACCTAGTGTTGTGCTTTAAATTTAAGCAAAACGAATGCTTAGAAATATCATCATACGAAATAGTATCACTTATATTTTGAAGAAGTGAGCTTCTTTTTTTATTTAGCTTCAGAAATCCCTGTCCCTTGTAATTTCGTCCACGTGATCGGAAACCTAACCTAACAAAATCTAAAATGGCTCGTAAAAGGAAGGTAATATCTGTGTTTATTTTATAAATCGCGATTCATATTGGAAATATCAAAATTTACCGAGTATTAATACAGAAATTGTCGAGTAATATGCGATCGTATAACATACGGACAATCATTTCGTGTGAATACTTGAAGATAATATCGAGAACGTCATGTTTTAAATTTCGTGACAGGGTCGCTGTATAAAACGGAATAAGCAAACAAATCTGGGTGAGAAGGCAGAATTGGTGCAAGCACCTCATTCTTTTGTGATTCATCGGGGCTTACCAGGTGAATACGTCGAAGAGCTCACCAAGGATTTCCGCAAAGTCATGGAACCATTTACAGCTTCATCTTTGAAGGCTCGAAAGAAAAATTCTATCAAAGACTTCGTCTCGATTGCCAGTGTACTTCATGTTACGCACTTGTATATATTTACGAAAACAGAGCTGGGAATGTATCTGAAAATTTGCAAGTATTGTATCCGTCCCGTAGAGGCTTTATTAGTCGTCCATCAATCGATAATCTCTTGCTGTTTGAGTAAATATTAAATCTTATATAGATTACCGAAAGGACCTACCCTTACATTCAAAATACACGACTTTTCTCTGGCACGAGATGTAATATCCATGTTAAAGAAGCAGATGGTATATGAAGAAGCCTTCCAGAATTCGCCGCTGTCAATTTTGAATAATTTCGGTGGCGCAGGCGAGCATCATAAGCTTATGCTTTCCATGTTTCAGAGTATGTTTCCGACCATAAATTTGACTAATGTAAGTTTGATGAAATTACAAACTCAGAAAGTAAGATGATATATTTAATATTTAATATTTAATTGTAATGTCGCAGGTTGAGTTGAGCAACATTCGTCGTTGTGTGTGTCTAAATTACAATGCGACGTCAAAAAATATCGATTTCAGACATTATGCAATGAAAGTTGTGCCTGTGGGCCTGTCTAGAGGCGTAAAAAAATTGGTACAAGCCAAAATCCCAAATTTGTCCAAATGTCAGGATATCTCTGATTTTTTGATGAAGCCGGCTGTGTCCGAAAGCGAAGCGGAAGATGATGAGAGCACTCACGTTACATTATCACAAAAATTATCCTCGAGAGGAAATCACGCCAATTCCAAGAGTGCGATTAAATTATTCGAGTTAGGACCGAGAATGACGTTTCAGGTACCTCTTTAGATCTAATCCCGAGAAGCTTTGTTATCAATTAACCGAAGCTAGTTTCATAATAATCTCGTACATTAATATTTCGCGTTTGCGTAATGTTGATTACATCTGTTTCAGTTAATCAAAATAGAAAATGGGCTCCTCGATGGAGAAATACTTCATCATGAATATGTAACCAAAACGGAGGAAGAAAAAGTTATGATCGAAAAGAGAAGAGACGCGAAGAAGAAATTAAAGGAAAAAAGAAAAAAGATACAAGAAAACAATAAAAAGAAGAAGGAAGAACAAAAACAAATACATAAAGAGAAATCACTCAAAGGAATTTTAAAGAAGAAAGAAAGTGACGTACTCTTACAAAAGATTGCAAAAGAATCATCCGAAAAGTTGCAAGAAGATGATGACGTGCAATATTATCGCGAAGAAGTGGGAGAAGAACCTGATCAAGGTATGATATTAAATACTAAATGTTAATATATGTTAATACATGTTAATATAAAGTAGTTTAGAATATTTAACTTTTCTGATTCAACAATGTCTTTTGTCTCAGATCTGTTCCAAAGAAAAACTGGCATGAAAAGACCACACAAACATATAGCGAGATACAAATCGAAGAAAGCAAAGCTCGACCATTAAAATGAAACAATTAACTAACAAGGAACATGAAAATAATTGTTATAAAATGTATTTAAGTAGGACAATTTCTATATAAATATTATAAATATGATTAATGCAGATAAATATATTCAGTAAAAGTAATGAATATATAAAAAAAAAGATTGTTCTCTACATAATTAAAATATTAAAAATCAAATTCAAATATATTATTGCTCTCACTTGTATAAAACACTTTTTAGATGGGATCAATTGTACAATCATTGTTCAATTATATGTTTCAGATAAACAACTTTGCTCTGATCATTTATTTATTATGCTCGAGAAAAAACTGAATTTATTTCGTTCTATCCTGAAAATGTCTTAATAATTATACGTTGTTAATTAGCAGACAAGTATTATATACGACTTAGAGATGCAACTATAATATCTTATTGAAACTGTTTGCATGAATTTAATCTTTGCAACATGCGCAGCGATAGATTATCATTATTACAGATTTTTGTGCATTCTACTTATTGTAACAAACGATGTGATACTGTCTTCTTCAATATATTGCGTACAGAGAAAGAGAGAGAGACAATATGACCAGTCAATGCCTAGAAAGTTAATCTGATTTTTAAACGTCGATTAATCGGTATTAATTAAAAATATTTTCATATGTACACTCTATGTCTCCCGACGAACTAAATCTAATTATTTTATATCACAGGTGATTATCTTCGAAAGTATATAAGTGATAAAAATATGTTGTTGCTATCTCTGATATTAACGTATAAAATAATTCATCGGCAAGTTTGCATTATAAAAATATAAGACTATATTGTATTTTCGTAATCATTAAAAATATTTACACTAAGATGGTACACGCTTTACATAAATTCTAAAATCTAATTTCATTGGACGCGCGCAATAAAATAGTTGCGGAAATTACATGATATTAAATCAATAAGGATGAGGAAGAAGGGAGAGGGAGAAGAGCAACTTTTGGTTTATATATGGCAACACGAGAAATTGAAACCCGTTGGGTTATGAATTGGGATGCAACAATTCTTCTAGTTCCGCTATACGTTTTTCGTGTTCCTTTATAATCTTGGATCGAGAACGACATAAATCCTTCATGATTGTCTTCTCTTTCTCCAGTTTCTTTATCCTTATTTCATCCTGTAAAAAATGCAGACAGCAGTGATACAGCGATACTATGCAGGTTGAAGATAATCGCACGTATTTGCATTTCTTCTATTTTCAAAAAACAAATATTAGTTGTTGTAACTTGTAAACTTACATCAATTATACCGCTACTCATGCCGCAAAATCGCATCACGTTGTTGGGCATCGTCTGACACGATTGATTCCTCTTATTCACGAATCTCTGTTTGCACATGTCGCATTCTTTCGCGCATGTACGTTGCATAGCCATCTGCAGTCGTTTAACTTCCGCTTTTAGCTCGCTATTCTGTAAAAATAATATTTTAAATATTTTAAACGTTCTCGATGCTTTAAATCCAACTATCTATGAGCAAAATAATAATCGATGATAAAAATATGACAATGAAATGTAAAGATAATTAAAATATATTTTAAAATATATTTTACCTTATTTCTATGTATCAGCAAATGCTCCTGCAACTCCTTACATTTCTCCTGATAAGGATAACTTCCGCTTCGTAGTTGCAGTTCTAACGTCGCGACTTTCCCATTCTTCGACACAATCTCTAGCTGCAATTCTCGTATCTTGTTTTTCAATATCATGCATTTGCACTCGTCATAGGACTTCCCGACTCTCTCGGAGGATGGATTTGTTCTCTGCGCAGATTGTATCTGAACGTCTGGATTTCTCTTTTCCAAAGCCTCGATTTTCTCACGCAGGTTTTCAAGCTCGGCGCGGCTTGTGTACAACTGATCCTGGAGCCTCGTGTTTTCGGCGTCGTGCTCGCGTATCACCTCCGCCAGCTCATCCGATTCACGATCGAGCTCTGTGTTCTTCTCTGTCAGCTCCTTGATTTTATCGGCGCAGCTCTCCATCTCCTTGGTCTTCTGATTAAATTGGAACTTGGTCGCTTCCAGTTCCAACGCGATCTTGTTCTTTTCTTGCAACAATGCGTCATACTTCTCGGAATTATCGCCGTCGTACTTGGCTTTGGACGACGACAGTGTTTCCATGAGTTCCTGATTTTCCTTCTTCACCGCATCGTGTTGACTGTTGAGAGTGACCAGCTGCTTCATCAAATCCGTCTTGGCGATTTGCAGTTCCGTTATCCGATTGCTCGCACCGTCGAGGTTGTTCCGCAGAGACCTGTTCAAGTCTTTCAATTCTTCCATTTGTTCCTCCGCTTGAATCTTGCTCGTACTGTTTCTCACTCGCTTCTCTAGTGATGTGCACTTGCGCTCCAGCGCTACGTGATCGTTCTTCAGAGTGTTCACCTCTTCCAGCAAAGCGACATTCTTGTTATTCAGATCGGCGATCTGTTTGTTCAACTCGACGCTCTTCAGTTCCTCGAAGTTCAACCGATCTTTGAGCCTATCAAGCTCCTGCATGTTGTCCATTTTTAACGTCTCGATCTCGATTTTGTATTGCTCTATGCTGGCTTTGCGCTCATTGATTTGCTGCTTCAGCAGGTTATTCTCCGGTATAATAGTTTCAAGATTAGTTTTATATTCCGTCAGCTCATCGCACTTGATCTTCAGATGTTCCGTGATTTCCGCGGTGCGCAATTTCTTCTCCTCCAATTCCTGAGTCAACTCATTGTACGCTTCCGTGAGCTGTTCCGATTCGCTTTGCATTTTTTGAATAATCTGATTACTCTTCATCAGTTCGTTAGTCTTCAAATCGATGATGTTCTTCATCTGTTTCTGATTGGCTTCGAGACCCTCGATGCTGTTCGTCAACTCCATATTCTTCGTCTTGAATGAGTCGATTGTACACGCAAGATCCTCTATTCGCTTGTTGTATGCCTCCTTTTCCGTCTTCAGTTTTATCTGGAACTCGGCTTCCTTACTCCTGATCGTCTCTTGCGCCTGTTTTTCTCGCTTTTGCGCGATTACAATGGCTTCTTCGTTCTCGATATCGATCTTGGAATACTTTTTGAGCTCGGCTTGCACGTTACTGAAGTCCGCCTCGAGCAGGTTGATCTTCTCCTTTAACGTGTCCCTCTCACGATTGCTCTCCTCCAGGAGCTGTTGCATACGCGCGATCTCCTTTTGCAGACCATCGATTATAGCTTCCCGCGCGGACAAATCTGCCTGAAGTTTTTCTATTTCGCTCTCTAGTTCCTTCGCCCACAACGTCGTGCGTTTCTCCGAGTCGACGCTTTGCCGCTTCTCGTCTTCGAGTTTCTGTTTTTCCTTGTCGAAGTGCTCGCGCATCGTTCGCACGATCTCTTTCTCTTTCATCAAAATCGTTTGTAAGAATATCTGAAACAGTTCGTCCACCGACTTATCCAAGAATCCTGGAGTGTCTATTTTAGGTTTGAGCGCTTTGATCTCTTTGATGATATTTTTCGAGGTGTCGTTCAACACGTTCTTCAGCTTTTTATTATCGTCGACCAGCGCCTTATCTTGCTGGGTTCTGGACTGGTATTCGTGCCTCATTTTTTCGAATTTATCTTCTATATCACGCAGTTTGATCAATTCCTGTTTCAGATAATCGTTTTCGGAAGTATATTTATTCATCTTCTCATCAAGTTCCGTCAATTTACTTTCCGATTCTCTCGTATAGTCGACAAATTTCTGTTCGATGATCGCCTTAGAGTCGGACAACTCCTCGTTCTTGGCTTTTAACGATTCCAGTTTCATCTCGTATTCTTGTTCCAGAGAATTGTTGTCATCCTTAAGCTCATTTCGCTGTTCCTTTATTATGTCCAGCTCGTGCTGCAGATAGGACAGACTCTGACGTAATTCATTCATCGTGCGCTCCTTCAACGTTTTGTCTTCCTTCAAATTCTCCGCGTCAATTTCAAGAAGCAGTTTCTCATTCTCCATTTCCTTGTGCTTGACGGTAAGCTCCTGCAACTTTCTTGTCAGATCTGCTATCTCGTTCTCGAGAATCTCCGCTTTTTCCAGGGCGCTGGTACGCCAACGTTCGTTCTCAGACAGCTTCTGCAGTAGATTTTCATTAGTGTTCCTTAATGAATTAATCTCAATTAGCAGAGAGTCCCTCTCAGTAGTGAATTTGGCGAGATCCGTCCTGACGCTCATGTTATTTTGCTTAATTCTCTCGAAGTCATTTTGCAGTTCGTTCATAACTTTCACGACGTTCTCCAGTCTCAATAAAGTTTTATGCGGAGATTTCTTAACGCTGAGATTCAGATCGTCGTTTAGTATCGTGTCCGTGATGGAATTGTTCTGCAATTCCTCGATTTCGTTGCACTTCTCTTTATACAGATCCGACAATTTTCTGCGCTCTTCCTTCAGAGTCTGTACTTCGGTGCTCAGAGATTGCAGTCGGTCTTCGATGTAACTGACATTCATGTTCTCGGAGAAACTCACGTTCAGCGATGAATTGCACAAGCTCAAGTTTACATCCTCCTTAGCCTTCAGAATGAGCATGTCACTTTTCGCGGATTTACAGTCGAACTTTCTCTGCAAATCTTCCAGCTTGTGACTGAGAGACTTCACTTCGAGCTTCAGCATTCTCCGGCTCTCGTTCAATTCCTTCAGATGCGTGCACTGAGTACAGGTGCTCAGTTTCAGATCGCTGAGCTTCCTGTTGAGATGCGTTAGATGACTAACTTCCTCTTGAAGATTTTCGATTTTCGCCTCGGCGTTATTATCCTTCGTAAATTTATCGTTCGTCATCGAATTGTTCATGACCGAAGTATTATTGAACAACATCGACAGGTGCAAGGACGCATCGTTGCAGGAAATAATCTTTTGCGCGTTGTCCAGGTCTTCTATAGTCTCCACCAATTGATTCGATATCTTGGAATTTTCTTCGTTTAAAGCCTTCACGTTAGCTCTCAGCTCCACTAGCTCGGTCTTCAGCAAGGTATTCTCGGTTCTCAGCTGTTCCGCATCGTCATTACCAATATCCTCCTTGCTTTTCAATGATAATTCCAGTTTACTTTGTAAAATATTGCATTCTTGTCTCAAGCCATCATTCTCCTCGATTTTGTCCATCAAATCACTTGAAAGTTCGTTGCATTCAGCTGCCAGAGAATCATGTTTCTCCGTAAGAGTCATTAATTTGTCCTTGTACATGCAATCGTGCTCATACAAGAGTGACTTGCTCTCTTTTAGCATTTCGAGTTCTTTCATTCTGTCGGCAACGTTGGATAATAACTCGGTATTCTCCGCTGTCAATGCGCCGAGTTGTTCCTCGTACTTGAGAATAATCTCCTTCTCGTTCAAGTTTGTTTCCGGTATCCTCGAGCGGAGATTTTCCATCTGCTCGCTGAGCATTATCAAGTTACTCTCCATGTTCAGCTTCTCATCTATGATCTTCGAGTTTCGCGCGTACAGCTCATCGATAATCTGCTGGAAGTTTACCGCCGATTTTTCCGCACACTCCTTTTCCGCCGACAGTTTGCTTGCCAACTCGCTGTTCTCAGTCGTTAATAGATATATGGTTTTCTGCAAGTTCCCTATATCTGTTTTCAAGCTTTGTACGTCATTCTTTATTTCATCCAACTCCTGATTCTTCAGCAAGAGATCCATGGACAACCGCGCGCTATCTTCTTCCAGAGATATTCTCGAGATCGACAAATCATCTGCCGTTCTCGAATCATCCTTGCTCATGTCGTATTCGTGATCCGATATCATCGATTTTGCCAACGCATGTTCCTTCAAACGGGTATTCTCCTTCTGAAGATCCTCGACAATGGCCTGCAGATTATTTATATGATTTTTTAGATGATTCACTTGGTCATCGTTGCAATCGTCCTTTGAATTCTTTTCAGGACTTTTCAGCAATTGTCCATGCAATTCCTCAGACATTTGCCTATGCTCACTTTTCTCCAATGCCAATTCCTCGATCTGTGTTTCTTCCGATTTTTGAAGTTGTTGCAATCGTTGTTCCTTTGATTCCGGCAAAATATCTTGCTCTGCCTTGGCTAGCTTGTCTCGCAGCTCGCGAACTGTGCATTCGAATTCCCTCGTTCTCGACATCAGACACTCGATCTCATTTTCCAAAGCGTGACTCTTCTGCAGCTGCAAGTCTTGCTCGTTTATCCGATTTTGCATTAAATTGCAACGTAATTCCGTCTCTTGCGACTTTTCTTGCAACTGATGAATCGTATCCTCCAACTCGCTCCTTTCGAGAGCGAAACTTTCCGTACATTTTCTCTGCTCATCGATAGCTTTCTGTGTTTCCAATTGTTGTAAGCTCAACTCCTTCTCGATCGAATTATTGCGCAACTCTGTTTCCTTCAGTTTTTCTTGCAATTCAGAAATAACGAGTTCGAGCTGACTAGTTTCGGATGCACGTGTTTCATTCGCGGCTTCTAGATCTTCAATCTTGGCCGCGTCTGTTTCATATTCATTCAATTTGTCTTTCAATGAACTGTTCGTCAGTTCCGCTTCTTTCAATTTGTCTTTCAATTCAGCGAGCATAATATCGACTTCATTTCTTCCAATCGTCAGATCTTCGATCTGCTTCTCTAAATTCTCACGCGTTTTTTCTACACATAATTCCTGTTCAGCCAATTTGGTTTTCAATGAATTATTCGTCAGTTCCAGTTCTCTTAATTCTACGTTAATTTGTTCGAATTCCAGATTCTTTTCCTTTATAGCATCTTGAATTTGCTTTTCCACTTCTTCATTAACTTTGTGCGTGTCTTCCTGATCTTGCGGATTCTTCATCGCTTCACTCGACATTATCGTTTCGGACAATTTCTTCTGTAATTCGCCGATAGTAAGTTCAAATTCATGTTTCTCAGACGTGAGATGTTCGATCTGTTTTTCTTGATCCCGTAATCTCTGAATTTCTTCTTGCTGTTCGTTCAATTTGCCTGTTATCGAATTATTGGTCTCTTCGGTTTCTTTGAGTTTATCTTGTATTTCGCACACGGTACGCTCGAGTATGCTCTTTTCCGATGTGAGACTCTTGATCTGCGTCTCCAAATCCTGAAGATCTTGCAGCTCACTTGGTTGCTCACTCGATTGCTGCTCACTCAATTTCTCCTTCATCGAGTTGTTGCATAATTCGGCCTCTGTCAGCTTATTCTGTAAATCAACTACCGTACGTTGCAATTCGTCCTTCTCGGATGTCACAGCAGTAATTCGAGTTTCCATTTCTGATTGCCGATCTTCCAATTCAGAAGGCGTTTGCATAACTGGCATTTCTTCGTTTCGCGTCGCCAAAGTATCTTCCAATAAAACATTACGTTGCTCAGATTCGTTGAGTTTCTTTCGCAATTCAGACGCGATGTGTTCATAGTCACTCTTCTCGGTCGTGAGGATAGATATCTGTTTCCGTAGTTCCGGAATATTTTGCGCCTCAATCTCTAGCGCGGACAACTGTGCGACTTTGTCCTCCAGATATGAGACTTTCTGCAGCTCCTTTATCTGCTCCTTCAACTGATCCTCCACCGTGGTATAACGCGTTTCAGCCACAGTTAACTTCTTGCGAAGATCAGATGCAATATGCTCAAATGCCTCTTTGTCGGACGTGACATTTTTAATATCTACCTCCAACATCGACAGTTTTGCAAGTTTATTCTTGAGCTCGTTGTTTTGATCTTCGATATATAATTGTTTTTCTAGGGTCGTATATTCTTGGAGCTGCGAATATTCCTTCGTTAAATGGAGGATTCTCTTTCGTAGAATCTCCTTCGGTGTACTGGGACTCCTATTGATAAATTACAAAGGTAATCAAATGGTTGCGAAACAAAAAAAACACGTGAAATTCGTTGCATTGCTTACCTAGCAGTTTGAGTGGACGTGTTGATCTTTTCAGATACGACGTTGCCATTGTCAAAATTGATCAGAGGTTTTTGTATTATATTATCCGTAAATTTTACACGATTTTGTCGACGAGACGTAACAAACAAATCCTCATCGCTGTTCAACAATGAATCTTCATCGTGCATCGATTCCTCCTCGTTTTTCATAAGCTCCAATTCGAAATCGGTGTAAGCAATTTGGAATGCTACAAGAATAACACACGATTTGTCAACTCACTGATATAATTTAGACATTTCAGATTGAATATGGGAGGAGGTACTTTATTCTCTTATTAATCGATTGAGATATTGCGCATACATACGTACGTATTAACTTGCTACAAAAATTGATTCGACTCACATGTATCGAGAATTTCAGGTGTTTTCTCGTTGCGCACTTTGATGGGCGACATCTCTCTGATTGGCGACAGATTAATGCAGGACTGAAATACGGATGCATTCAGCTTGTATGCGGCAGTACCGCACCAGGTTTGCCTCCTTTTCGCCTTACGTTTGAACGATTGCGCGTTGTTGCGAGTATCGCCATGGACTATCCGAGTTTGTAACATTCTGATACGCTTCTCGAGATATTGATTGACGCGATCCTTTTCTTGCATTTTAGTTTCCATCTCCAGAAAATCGGTCGTCACAGCTAGTTTCTTCATTTTCTGCATAGAAATAAGCTCGTTGTATATGTATAAGCTAATCAATTTTATAATAAAGACTCGTTATCTTATCTTTTGCTACAGAGATAAAAAAGACAAAGATTATTAGAATGTTCTAAGCTTTGACACTTTTAGAGATATCAACAAATTTATATTTCTTCTATAATGATCAAATAAAAAATAAAAAGTTTTTAACAAATTACCTCTAATTCTGCATTTAGCTTGTCGATCTGCTTTGCATAACGTTTGAGAAGTACGCCATCGGACATGACTTCGTTCAGTTGAGGCTTATTTTTTATATTTCTAGCTCTAGATGCAAATCTAAATGATAAAATAGCATCAATAAATGCCATCAATGTATGTTCTAATATATACGTATTAGTTGTTCAAAAGATCGTAATAACAACTATATCTAAAGTACTAACGATAACGTGCATTGGGTTTCATCCAATGCAGCTGGTGTTACCGCGCATATTATTGCCGTCATCGCGTTTCCACCCAGCGAAGTCTGAAGTAATCTTGTCAATTTGCTGTCGCGGAAGTTTATATATTTTTGAATATCTTGTGATTCGCTCAGTTGCTTAATTACCAATGCCAACGTGGACAAGGACAAATTAATATGACGTCCCTCTTTAAAACGTTCACCAGTGGCACCTGTTTGCCGTGCTCTTTCCGAACCAGCAAGATCTACCAGATTTAACTGTGACACTTGTATTGCACCATCCGAGTCAGCCTCAGCTTCCCGACTCTCAATCGTCTAGAATAATGTACAATTTTGTTACGATTATGACTGTAGAATTTGCAACGACAGTGCACACGAACTGTTGCTGAAGATTTTATAAAATACTTTTTGCGTAAAGTTAAGAAAGAAATAGCATTTTTACAATTCTAAAAATCGTGTGACTCCTACTGCTTCGCTCATTCATGTTTGTCTCGCCTATCCTTCTGTTTTTATTGCCCTTGTTCATTATCAACATAACGTTCTCTGGACAATTTGTAACCTCTTCCTTACAGTTCACGAATACCTGTCCATTTTGATCTTCGTGTATTTTAAGATCCGTATCTTTGTTCAAGAGATCATTGATTCTCTCATTGTAAATTTCTAAGTAGGACACTCTGAAAAATCATGTAATAATTGTCAAAACTTGCAGCAGTATCTCTATACT
Organism: Eciton burchellii; assembly: GCA_020341155.1. Taxonomy (NCBI): domain Eukaryota; kingdom Metazoa; phylum Arthropoda; class Insecta; order Hymenoptera; family Formicidae; genus Eciton; species Eciton burchellii. Next base: position 193,320 of record JAHMML010000032.1, on the reverse strand, counting down.
TGACAGACCTCCTCGCAGAGACAGCATTGAGAATTTTTTGTCCAAAAAAATATAATAACCTCAATAAAAATTCGCGTCCTGGGGTTTTAGCTATGGCATCGAACATGTGATCAATCGCCAGTGGTATTATACCAAGCTCCTCCGGGATGCCCATCATAGTATATGTTTTACCAGAACTAGTTTGTCCGTAGGCAAACACCGTGCCGTTAAATCCATTCACGGCAGCGTCAACAATAGGCTTGACAACTGTGCTGAATACATGGTTGTTGGTGACATTCATATCGAAAATGTGATCTGCAAATGCAACGTCATAAATCAATCTAGGCATCCCATTGTTATGGACTTTCCTCCTCCAAGACAAAACACAATAGAATGGAAAAAAAAAGAAAAGAAAAAAGACGAACATTTGTGCAACTTATAACCTTCAGGCAAAGGAATCAACTTTTTGCAATCGCATCGTGTCAATATTTTTTTATTTAAACCATGGTAAATATATATACAAGCATCGAATGAAAGCTGGAGATGAAGATTGAGAGATAGATAATAAAAGACGAAATATCGCGAGAGATCATATAGTGATCCCTAAGAGGGACGTGATAGGATGAGCAAAACATCCTGATTTCTGTATATCCTTGTACATCAGCGTCATACCGAACTCGAATCCTCCATCACTCCGCTTTCTCAGTTCTGTATCAATGGCCGTGATAGTGTTTCCATGGATCGACCATTGTATCGACAAATTTTCATCCCTCTCCCGCTTGATAAGTGGCCTAACTTTGATGGCCACTTTAATGCTGTCCGACATTGCGAATAAGTTATCTGTTTCGGCAATTTAATCGAGAAAAAACTAACTCTATCGCCGCATTCGAACAGCACACACACATGTGACAAACATCACATCGTCAACTAGCGGCGGAAAACTGAATGCTCGTTGCGCTTCATTCAAATTCAAATCGCATGCCACTGCGCATGCGTTAATTATGGCCCACCACAGCTAGCTTCAGGATACGGCAAGTGGCGCCGTGCGAAGGCGACTAAGAATAACGTGATTTTCGCGATAGCCAATCAATTTCCAGATTTTCTTAAATAATGAATAAAAATTAAAACTTGAAATAAAGAATAAAATATACAGTACATATTAATATATTCATAATGAATGCAGTAACAAAATGTCATTCGATATTCCCAATTTGTATTTTCAAGTTTCTCCAACTGAAGCGAATGCATTTTCAATTCTTCATCGCACAGGAAGCATCTAGATTTCTTTGACACGTCGTAAAATTGCACATCGTTTGCAAGGCGACTGCAAGAATGCATTTCTAATCGTAAACTTAAAGATCACGCGCTATTGTTGACGAAATCTTGAACGAAATGTGGAAACGTAGAGAGGAATTCGGTGAGCGATCGCAGTGCCAGCTCGCGAACGCGGCGGTAAACGGCTCGCGTTGGCCGCAACGGTCACGTGATGTAGCGACTCTTTCGATATTCCGACACGTGTATCGATAATCCTCTCACCCTCCCTTCATCGGGTGCATATCGAAAGTGCTGCCGCGAACATCGAACAGGTGTCTCTCCATTCCGTGACGTCCTAACCTCGGCGTTCGGTCGTGCTCCGTTCCGCTCCGCGCCGCGCCGCGCCGCGCGATGTCAGGCGTATCCCACGTTTAGTCGACGATGGACGACATGCACGCTCGCGAGTCTGTTCCTGTACCGCGCCGTTAGCCGGGAGTTCGCCGAAGAAGAAGGTGCGTATCGACGACGGTCGGAAAACGAACAGCCAGCAGGCGTCCCGAGCGCGTCATCGCGTGCAAGTTGCGCCGTGCACGTTCCATATAATTCCGCTATCGAACGGCGCGCGCGAACGGCCGAAGAAGCCAGAGCTTGGCGAACCGAATCGGCAAGCTAGACGGACAGTCGCGTAACGATCGGTCCTGTCAAGCGGCGCGTCGCGATCGCCGCGACTTGGCAGGAGTGAGCTTTCGAGGTCGCCTCGCCACCGTGGAATCCATCGCTCGAGTCCGTCTCGCTAGATCCGCTCTCACGTTCGCGATTCGGATCCTTGCGCGCGTGCAGTGTCACTGTCGGGATAGCTCTCGGACACGACAACACCGGACCAATCAACACCGCGCGGCGGTTCCGACCAAAACGACAGGGAGCAGTGAGACTCGGTCGGGAGGAAGGCCTCGGCGGCGGATACTCTGGAGTGCAAGTTGGGAAAGTTCATTCCCGGCGGAGGAAGAACAGCCCGGCGTTTCCCCGCGCTGGAATTCCTTCCCTGAGGAATTCGCGCATTCCAGCGCGCGAGCGATCGTGTCCCGCGCGCTCAGGATCGGCGTATCACGCGAAACGTGAGTGATCGATCTTACGTGTATCTCTACTTTCCTCTCTTTCTCTCATTCTCTCTATCTGCACGCGAGGAAGGCTCGGGACAGCGCGCTTGCCACGTTTAGCGCGAGCGAGCCTCCGTTCTACGTGTCGCTCTCTCATCACTCCATTCTCTGCGAGCGTGTGTGTGCGCACGCGTAACTGTAGCGTGCGCCACCGTTCGCATCATCATACATACATACATACATACATACATACATACATACATACATACATACATACATACATACATACATACATACATACATACATACATACATA
>JAHMML010000032.1:113486-181634 GCA_020341155.1 Eciton burchellii | reverse complement strand
GKMAKKATAATCAAACCACAGAATCGTCGAATACGCGAACAATTTGCAGAACCGTAAGTTCCCACGTATCGAACGCTTGTAATGCTTTCTACCATCATTCTCCACGAAGATGATTTGCGAGAGAAACATAGCGACATGAAGATGATTGAAGGAGTGAAGACGACTAAAGCAAAGTTATATTCACTATCACGTTGCTGTTTGTTGCTCGTTACCGCGCAACATCATCAGGATTTGATTTTCTCTACGTGGCTCATTACATTATTTTTCGGAATATTGATACGCCACGTTGTGCCGGGAATATCCTCCGTTAATTGCTCCCGGGCACGATTAATTCTTTAAACATATCCGCTTGGATATGCTATATTGCTACACGTATTAATAATACATAATACTTTTCTAATTATATAATAATATTGTGCAATCAATATTACATGCTGTGCGACCAATGCTGCATAATCGTCAAATAATTATCGAATACGTGAACAATTTGGAGAACCGTAAGTTCTCACATACCGAATGCTCGTAATATCATCAGTCTTCTTCCATCATTATGCTTGTCACTTTCAAAACGGATAACCGCGAATTGAGAACGCGACGTCGCCAACGTTCCCCGCTGTCCTCCTTATTTCCGGAAGCCCGTATTGCATGCGTGGAACGCGCGCAATTGCGCGAGGAGGCTGCCCGCAATTTTTTACAATGGAAAGTTCACACAATGCAATCGCCGAAGAATGTCGCCGTTGTTCCTCGCCGGTCGCGCGCTATTACTTCCATTTCCTGCTCGTTATCGCGATGAAAGTGAATTATTTAGCAGCCGCTAATTAATTAGTACCATCGGGAGCACGACTGTCTCATCGCGATATCATTTCCCAGACCCCGAACCGCCTCGCCGCGTGGGATAATTACTCTCCCTTACTCCCTTCCCCCCTCCTCTCCCCTCCCTCCCTCTCTCTCTCTCTCTCTCTCTCTCTCTCTCTCTCTCTCTCTCTCGCGCGCGCGCGCGCGCGCGCATCCATATTGCCGTCGTGTGTCTGATCGAAAGACCTGTTACGATCGTTTCTCCCCTTTTTTTTCGTCCCCTTGCCGCAGTTGCGATTGTTATTGCGGCATCGATGGCGAGCGGTGACACCGCCGGTGGTGGTACCGGAGAGTTACCGGAAGATAAAGAGCACTTCCGTGAAAGGAACAATGTTCCGCAACAAAATGAAAGTGTCGCTCGCCGCCACGCCTAATTTAGCTGGCTTTCCGCGGCAGCGTTTGTTGATCGTTAAGGTTCAGGGTGATGCGAAGCATAAAGCCATATTGCCACCGTGATTTTAGTGAGACGAGGATATCGAGATAAATGAGAGAACATACTTGCTGCTTGAGCAAATTCATCTCGTCCGTTACTATATTGCACACCGCTAAGTCGCCGCAAGTGCGAGCAACGTTACAGCGTTAGCTTGTAACAATGTTAGCCGGTTATCTTAACACGTTTGTCGTACGTCGTGTACGCTCGCCACGATAAATAAGTCAAATGGTATCACTGGAACGCTGTAACGCGTATAGCGAAGTCATCGCCGATTGTATTCTGCGTAATTATGTAATGCTTGTAAGCCCGAAGGGAGGAAGAGAGATAGAGGAATTGCATGTCTCCGACTAGCGCGGCATGACGCAAGGCGCGCGCTTATCGCGCGCGTTATGCGCGTTATCGTTCTCAATAGCGCTCGTTCTCAACAATCGCACTTTTTCATCTTTTCCCTCCTTCTCCTCGTTCCCCTTCCCTACCCCTCCCCCCTTCCCCCGACCTCTTCCCTCTTCCCTCCTTTTATTTCTCTTTACTGCATAAAATCAGCGTGCCGTGAAGCGACGAGTCGCGGATCGTGACGTAACAGCCGAAGGCGGTGTTTTTATTATTTACCGATTTTTTTATTATTTATTTATAAATCGCGTGGCGAGCAACCGGTCCACGGTTGGATTATCGTTGCGCGACTCGGTCGCGCCATCTGCAGGAAGAAGCGGGAATCGGACATTCCGTCAGCCGTGCGATGGGACGCGCGGTTTAAAGCGGTATTATCCCCGCGATCGATTTACATCCCACGTCAATTAGTTTTTCAGCCGCTTTAGGTGTAGTCGGTTGAGTATTTTATTTGCTTATCGGAGCATACTGCTCCGATTACTTCTGCATGTGTATTTTTTGGTCGCGCCGGCCGCTCCCCTAAACAATCAAAACTCGGGCGGCAGTTAAACGCGAGAAAGCTGAGCGGAAGTAATCCTTCCTGAACCTTCCTCATTAGTGATATTAATTTTGAATTGAACGCTTGATTAAGATTCATTGTTCATAATGAAATAATTAATCAGGATTATTAAATTGGAACTAAAAGCGGGATGACAAAATGAGTCCGCATCGAGAGAAACGATCCTGTAATTTGTAATTCCCGGCTGATAAAGATTTATGTGCCGGGAGCGCAAAACTCTATGAATCATAAAACAAAACGGTGCGAATGCGGTCATCCGTGCGTGTAATTTGCTAATGAATAGATATTATTTAGAGGCACGCTCGCGCGATCGAATGAGACTGCTCGCTCGAGGAGCTCGCTCTTCAGCGGGCCTCCGTCAGTCTTCGTTTATCTCTTTCCGCAAGCCCGGAAATTCCAGGAGAATCGCCGATACACGAGCAGCTCCCAGCTTTATCCGTGATTCACGCAGCGATAAATACGCAGCGCAAAGTCGAGGCGAACAAGCGAGCGATCGATCTGCCGAAAGAGACTCTTCGTCATCGCGAATTCAGCTAACGGCCCCGATAAGGGCCGATAAGGGCCGATAAGGGAACGAAGAATCCAGACAACATGCTCAGCTCCGTTTTCTGTCTTTCTGTTGCAGCGCCGGAAATCCGCTCCTCCGTCATGTGATTCCACCAAGATCCGCCCAATCAGCAGAATTCGGTTGTGAATACTTCGCCTAGGTCCCTCTCCTCCCTCTCTCCCTCTCCTTCTCTCTTTATCTTTCTGCCCTGTCTTCCCTCCCTCCCCCCCTCTCTCTCTCTCTCTCTCTCTCTCTCTTTCTCTCCCTCTCACTTTCTCTCTGCTGATCTCGCCGTCCGGATCCACGTCGTCCTTTGTTATCGCGGAGTCTGCGCGCGCCGGAAACCGGGTGATGAACTCGTGGTGCAAACGGAAGACCGGCAGAACCGTTACAAGATGTTCCGCTCCAAGATTCGCATCCACACGTGTCAAGTGATACTGCTGACGTCGCTGGTATGGTTCCTGGTCGACGTCATGGTGCTCATGCTCTATTCGGATTGCATCGGAGGATCCGGATGGGGCTGCGCGGATAACAAGCAGCAGCAACAGCAGCAGCAAGTGCTGCAATCGGACGAATCGCCTCAGCTTCATCCGAGGTCGCTCATCAGAGAGGCGCAACCGTTGAGACACGAGTTGAGCAGCAAGAAGCAGTATCCGCAGTTGAAGCTGCACCTGTGGCGACCTGCGAAGGTCGTCAAGGAGAGCAAGGGTAGCCCGGGCGAGATGGGGGCGGCGGTGCACATCGCGCCGGAGAACGAGGCCAAGCAACAGGAGCTGTTCAAGTTGAATCAGTTCAATCTGATGGCCAGCGACATGATCTCCCTGAACCGATCGTTGAAGGACATCAGGCTGGAGGGCTGTAAAAATAAAAAGTATCCCAAGTACCTACCCGATACGAGTATCGTGATAGTTTTCCACAACGAGGCGTGGACCACCTTGCTGAGGACGGTCTGGTCCGTGATAAACAGGTCTCCCAGATCGCTGCTGAAGGAGATCATTCTCGTGGATGACGCAAGCGAACGTGGTATGTGATCTCTGTGATATGTGCTAATTTCGTCGTGTCGATATGTTAATTCATTTCATCGTCAGCATTTAAATAAGTTAAAGTTATTGCTGGGAGATACTTACAAACAGAGATTGACGGGATGATTAATCAAGAATTCCGCGAAGGAATAAACAGACGGTTGTTGAGATGGTGTCTTGAGATCAATAAGAGGATCAATAGAATCACGAAAATTCGACGGGCATAAAACTACGGATCAAGATAACAAACGAGACTTTATTTTCCAGAGCACCTGAAGCAAGACTTGGAGGATTATATAACCACGCTGCCCGTTCCTACATATGTCTATCGCACCGAAAAGAGGTCGGGCCTGATAAGAGCGAGGCTTCTGGGAGCGAAACACGTCAAAGGACAAGTCATCACGTTTCTGGACGCTCATTGCGAGTGCACGGAGGGCTGGTTGGAGCCGCTGCTATCGAGAATCGCGAATGACCGACACACCGTCGTCTGCCCGATCATCGACGTGATCAGTGATGACACCTTCGAGTACATTCCGGCCAGCGATATGACATGGGGTGGTTTCAACTGGAAGCTAAATTTCAGATGGTATTGCGACACATGGCAGCATTAAGTATTAACTCTACATCGTGCTCCCCGCTTCCATTGAACCGGCTCCGGTTCTTTCAAAAAACAAAGCAGGAGAGATTTGAGTTGCAAATGGGGGAATCTACATATCCCGCTCGTGCGATGGATAGCGGGATTTACATGTAGCTAAAGCCACGTGAAATGCTAAATTTATCGATCCGCGCGTCTAAATTCATAGTTGCGCGCCAGTAATCGTGGAAATCGAGCGATTTTTCAGCTCGTACGATTGTAAATTCGCTAATTCCCATTCTAATTCGGTTAACATCTGCATATAATGATCCAGGATCGGGAGGGAATCCTCCTTCTTTTTGCCGATCCTTTTATACGATCGCGCATCGAGCTCACAGATTTATGTGTCCTCTCCTTTTCTGCGAACGTGTCCGCTGTTTAATTAAGTCAGATTTGTAATCAGCCCCGATGGAGATAAAGCGCCGGAAATCAAGCTCAACCGAATTATCACGAGTATATCGATCAGATGTACTCTTTAAAGAGATTTTAACGTTAGCGTTAACTGTGCTCGATAAGGTACCGAGTCGCGCAGAGAGAGATGGACAGGAGAAACAGCGATAGAACGGCACCGCTGCGAACACCGACCATGGCCGGTGGATTATTCTCCATCGACAAGGACTACTTCTACGAGCTGGGGGCGTACGACGAGGGTATGGACATTTGGGGCGGTGAAAATCTCGAGATGAGCTTCCGGGTAAATACTTTTCAGATGAAAGCACCAATCCCGCGTGATTAGTCGTAAAAACATTTTATGCGTAGCGTCTGTGCGAGCTTGCGCTGAACAAAATCATACGGGCGAGCGCGTAACTTTCAACCGAGATCCATGAAGAGTAATTGCAAGCGGGAAGTACGATCGGGGTTCCCTAAGGACTTGTTCGATCTTGTTCAACGCATGTCGCAATTGTCTCGCGCACCTCCACGTGGATGGATTTGTATGATCACGCGATGTTACTTCAGTCTTCGGAGACTTGTTTTTAATTATTTCTAATTATCTTCAATGGCATTATCTTCATCGAGTAGCGCAGTAGCGCGCTTTCATGTCGCGTAATGAATGGCGCGCGGCCGCGTGCAATTTTAACAAAGAGGCGGAGTCGCAAAGGTTTCATCCGCGCGCGGTAAACTGTCGCCGTCACTTTTGTGAAGTCATGAGTGCCTTGTAGGTGTGGCAATGCGGCGGCACGTTAGAAATCAGTCCGTGCTCACACGTGGGACATGTATTCCGCGACAAGAGTCCATATACATTCCCGGGCGGTGTCAGCAAGATAGTCCTGCACAATGCGGCCAGGGTGGCCGAAGTCTGGATGGATGAGTGGAGAGATTTTTACTATGCCATGAATCCAGGTCAGATAATCAAGCGTATCGTTTAATTAATCCCCGCAATAACGTTATTAGCAAAACTGCGCTAAATGATGCCACCATTATGCATACACCATTATTATACAAATCCCATGGCGTGCACGATGTGCACACCAGAATTGTTTGCTCCACCAAACGAACGTCGTTCGTTCAAATTACCTCAAAGTACTTTGTCACGCGCGCGCGCGCGCGCGCGCGCGTGTGTGTGTGTGTGTGTGTGTGTGTGTGTGTGTAATGTACACGCGCGCGCGCGCGCGCGCGCGCACACACACATACACACATTCTACGCGATTCACCCGCGAGGAAATCTTCTATTTAATTCGCGGGAATTAAAAGTCATCCACACGTGAATTAGCGCTTACGGTGCTTGCGGAGATATATCATCACCGGAATTAGAATTAGTGGAAGAAAAAGGAAGAGAAAGAAGCAGAAACGCGTTGATGATACCTCGCGATGCAAGATCAAGATCATCGAATGTGCTCGGGCTGATGTAGCGCTTACATCGAAAGCACGATTTAATGGGTCGATGGTATTGGAGATTGCTGCATCACCTCGAGCGATATATCGTATTTGACGGGTATCTGATACATGAGCCGTTTATATTTATCCAACTATGATTATAGTTGACATAGCTATGTGACTTGTTTTATGAATGCATCGTTTTCCTTTTAACCAGTTGTTTCTCCATTTGACTAATAACTAGTGACAGTCTTGCATCGACATTACATTCTTTACAATGTGATTCCTAATATTAGCAGTACATGTATAAGAATACATCTATATCTATACACACATACACGTGAACTGATCGATCGTCTTCTGTATGTGTGTCGTGCACATCACGATCTGTGTGTATTACTTACTAATATCTCATACGTAACATCAGTAGTTGTATTACGTAACTTTACTCAGACTAAAACCAGGATACGTATCTTTCTCCTTCTAACCGTAGAGATTGCCCTCTCAAGCGCAATCCCTGTGATTGTCGCCGTCCCGACAGTCTCGCAACAAGGTCTCGACGACCAAATGACGAGCACGATCTGCGCGGAATCGCACAGTGCTAGAAACGTGGACTCGTTTCAACGGGCGTTTTCGTTTCCATGTCACGACTGCTGGCGTAGTCTTTAACCACTCATCCATCCAGCCGACTAACAACCCCGATCGAGCACCGCGCTTGCCTCCAACGAAGAGAGTCAGAACTCTCCCCCTCTTTTTTTTTACCCTCCGAGCGGCGCGCTAGATGAAGAGAAGAGCCAGATCTGAAGCCAAAAGCCACCATCGCGCGATCTCTCGGTCTTTCATTTCTTTGCTCTCTTTCTCTCTCTCTCTCTTTTCTTTCCCTTTCTTTCGTTTTTTATCGCGTTTTATTAGCTAGCTACTCTGTCGTTTAATTGCTAACACACTAACCGAAGTTGAGTTGGTCAGATATGGATGTGTGGTGGGACGTTGGAAATCGCGACGTGCTCGCATGTCGGCCACGTATTCCGTAAGTCCACCCCATATACCTTCCCGGGCGGTACCAGCAAGATAGTCAACCACAACAATGCGCGGCTCGCGGAGGTCTGGTTGGACCAGTGGAAGTACTTCTATTACAACATTAATCCAGGTAGCACTAACAGCACACACGGTGCATCTCGCGCGACAGCAGAGAAAAAGATACTCTTCCGCGTCTGCCTGTTATCTGTCGCTAAATCCACTGCATGCGCTTCCCCATACGCTTGATCTCCGCCTCGTGCAACGTGTTACTGCAAATTGGAAGGAGGTTTGCATGCTTCCTCTGTTCGTTTGCCTTTTTTGTTTGACGCTTCGGTGTTGCTCGCTGCCTCTATCAGATACCCGTTAACGTTTGTTTCAGGCATCATTGCTGTTTACGTTGAATCGTAAACGTTTATTGTTTAATCATCTGTTGTCGAATAACGATAGACGGGAAACGGAACGACGTGCAAACAACGTTGTTTTGAAAGATATGGATGTAAAAATGTAATTGGAGTAAGTTCCGCATAAGCATTCAGATTCCATGCTGCAGTTAATGTGCACAATTGAAGGGATCGTTGAGAAAAGATATTTTTTACTATATTATAGACGTGAATATTAAAGATACATGTGTAATACGTGTAAGGCATAAAGCGTGTAACTTACGTGAATGTGAAACCTAAGTGTGCATATCTGTTAGTCTGTATGACAACACGGAGTCAAACATAAAGCAATTTTGACGAAGCACGATACCTTCCGCACGCTATTTATACGTTCACGTACGCACGAGATGATTCACATGTCACACGTGCGTATGTAAACAAGCTACTTTGTGAACCTCTTTACACCTCTCTCTCGGATCTTCGGCAAAAGAAATCGCACGGTTATTTCTTCTGGTGCAAGCAAGCGTTGATTAACGTATCATGCAATATCGTGTATCGCAGGATTCCTTTATTTTGGCACAAAATTCTCTCCGTCAAGTCTGCTTCTCGATCGATACACGTGCAAGCACGGATATAGGATACCCGCTAGCAGCTCATTACGGCGTATAGAAAAGCTGAATCTTTTTGTAGGAGCGCGAAGCGTCGATGTGGGCAACGTCTCCGAGCGGATAAAGCTCCGAGAGAAGCTCAAATGCAAGAGCTTCCGATGGTACTTGGAGAATATATATCCGGAATCGCCAATGCCGCTGGATTACTACTACCTTGGCGACGTGAAAAATGTTGAGACGGAAACGTGTTTGGACACTATGGGCAGGCGAACTGGCGAGAACGTTGGAATTAGTTACTGTCATGGATTAGGCGGCAATCAGGTATGCGATTGTGCTAAAATATATATAAACGGGACATTGCGTCCATATTTATTTCCGAGAATGGTCAATGGAATTTCGAGAAAGATCAGGACGTCATTTTCATTTGAGATCTGGTTTACATGAAAGTTGTATATTTTTAGAGAGACGACAAGAAGTCGTTTTTGGAACTCGCATCTAAGATTTGTGCAAATTTGCAGGTGTTCGCTTACACGAAACGGCAACAGATAATGTCCGACGATATGTGCCTTGATGCAGCTAGTCCGCAAGGTCCGGTGAAGATCGTACGATGCCACGGTATGGGCGGTAATCAAGCTTGGGTTTATAATGACCAGGTAAGAAACGTGAGAATATCGAAAGAAGAAAAACCATCTAAAGCCATTGTACGAGACATAATCCATACACGTCTCCTTTCTTGCAGACCAAAATGATCAGACACACGAACACGGGTCACTGTTTGTCGAAGCCTCACTCGGGCGATGCGTTACAGCCCATCCTGATGCAGTGTGACGTTAACAATATGGGCCAGAAGTGGATAATGCGCAGCAAATTCAAATGGCAAGCCAGCTAATACGAATCGGAAGTCCTAAACGCGAAATTTTCACGCATTTGTTAATATATTTAATAATATTAGACGATGGTAATGCTGCGAGCACGAGGGACCTCCAAGTGCACGTACGCGAGAGCAAAGAGAGAGAAGATGAGAGCATTGAGCAACGAGCGATGAGAAGAGCGGACGCTTTATGCCGCCTCGCTATCGACGCTTCATCTATGCATTAAAAAATGGAATTGACAATGCGCGAGAAGCGCGAACTCCCGCCCGAAGAAGAAATCGGAAGCGGGCGTTGTTAATGGATAACTGGCACGATCCCGTAGGATTTACTTAGCGATCAATAGCAGTATCGGGAATTTTACTGCCATTTCTTGTGGTACGAGCTTCGCGATACGCCTTGATCAATGTACAAGCAAACGATGGATGAATGAGTTTGTTATCCGCGTGGTGAACAAGCAAGTGATACTAAACGGAGAAGAGAGAAAAATAAAGTGAACTCCTTTTCTTCTCTCCTTGATTGACGGGAAACGGTAGCAAAGAAGGAAGCATATCAGACCACTATTGAGAATAAAAATAATTGTTAATACAAGAGAGAGAGAGAGAGAGAGAGAAACATATTTGATAATTTCGGATGAGTGCAATGGATGACTGGCTGTTAGATCAATGATGATGCGCATAATGTGAATATATAGCGTCGCGACGTGACGCGGTTGTCGGAATGAATGCGGGAATGCTAGTGAGATCGATGTGTAAACTGCTACCGATAATAACGATAGATTATTATTGTACAATCCATTTAACGACTAGGAAGGAGAACGCTGGATCTTTTTATATTCATGTTTCCGATATAGTTCCTCGTTGCATCTCGTTCGTATAATTTAACTGTTGCGCATACGTCGTTTCGCGCGCAAAGAATGTACTTATCGGGATTCCGTAGCAGTGTAGGACTCATCAGGTCTTTTTCTTCTTTTAGTTTAGACGCCTTGCGATTAATAATTAATTGTCGTTCAGTATGGGGACAATATAATTTTAGGTAGTACAGAGTGTCTTCCACATTTCAACGATAGCAGACTAATATTTACCGATGCGTGACCAATCGCGTTACGCGCATATTCACGAATTGTTCGTTAATCACGTCCCTGGGTGATATTTAATCCGCGATATTTAATCCGACGTGAGAAGTTCTCTCTGAAACGCTGTCGTTTCAAAGAGACGCAAAGAGAGAGTTAAGCTCTGCGGCGAATGGACGATTCGTGGCAGTTTGCCTTTCTTCAAGGAAACGATTTTTGTTTGCACTCTTACGGCGCATCAATAAGGATTATCACGGATCGTGCGATGAAGCCGCAAATGAAAACGCGATATTAACTCCACGGAAAATCGTTCCATTACGCAGAGATTGAGACTTTGGGAAAATCGATACTTTTTAATTCTGGTGTTTTTCGTTTTTGGCATTATGTAATCCTATCGCTTGGATGATTACGTGAGAATCGCATATATCTTGCTCATCGTCAAAAGTGAATTCTAAATGGTTTCTGGTGGATTAACGCGAAAAATATTTAGAAGTTTTACGTACACTTTTACGAGACAACTTCCGATACGATTTTTGCGATCTTCCTCCGCAGCGACTGCTATCAAATGACGAACAATATACTCATTATTCTTATGTAACTCGGAAGAATGTTATGGTGATGGTGCAACGTTAATAGCTTGATATATTTGTCTTCTAAGACTGCGGTATTTATTTTTGTATAGAATACAATTTAACTCATATACGTTGAGAGATATACGACACGCGTTAGTTACAGATGAGCGATGAAACGTGTCATCATGATCGAGACACGTTTAATTAATAGTACCTTCTTGCAAAATACGTCATTCCTTACAAGCTAGCTTCACACTTTGTCTTACGAGGAATATCATTTATATCAATAATGAATCAAATCGCTGACCAACAACTCTGCTGACATTTATTTTAATCATTTGCTCAACAAATAGGTTTCGTAATTGAAAACCGAGCGATATAGCGATATGAGAAGAGTAGATTTCAGTTATTATAACGATCCAAACTGCATAAACGTAAGTCTTTTGAGGACAATAAAATTGTTTATATGCTCCATTTGGTTTATATAATAATACATGTCTCTTTACGTAATGATTTGAAACATTTTTCTCTAAGAAGATAGTAAAACTTGTAAAACAAATGCGTATACATGACATCGGATTTCATGACTTTTCTTTTTTTCTACGGACTGTAACCAAGATCAAGTAAACGATGATATTTTGCTTATAGTTCTTAAAATTGTACCATATAAGTATTCTATAAAACTTTACGAGACTAATCGTGATCAACATAATTATATCTTGTTAGAATAATTAGTTTCGTTACATATATGTGACAATGTTGACATCATTATTTCAATACAATGATACGACTCCTGTTTAATAAATTGTTTAATTAGAATTTCACGACTGTGTTCAACATCTTGTAACATTTTCCAACACTAAGACTATTCATTATCCTCCTTGGGTTTAATAATAAAATAAAGATAATTTCGGTTCTATCAATATCATTGAATTAAAATTGTTTCTTTTATTGTTTTTATTCATATATACCGAGTCTGACAAAGAGAAATTAATATTTCCTTACACATAGTTTATCCATACAAATCTGGATGGAGATGAGATTGGTACATACTAAACAAGATCACAGTAAGTTGTCAAAAAAATATTTATTAAGGAAATTTACTGTTCTTTAACTTCGCGTAATCGGCGCACTGCTGACCTTACTGAAGCAGCAGCAGTCGTGGAATATACCCACGCACCACCAGCGACTGTCCTTTTGCAGCGTTTGCAGGACCAGATTCCAACCACGCTGCGTTTCATCGCAGTCTACACAAAATTAAGGAGATAACTCATTATTGATCACTTACTTACTTATTCGCTTTAATCAATCGACATTCGCATAAAAGATTCACGTACAATAAAGCGCAAGCACATCTTTATCGTGCCAAATTGTCGCAAAACTTTATCGGAATATCGAACAAAATATTACGAACTTGGTTTTGTCAGTATTAAGATATGAATAATGCATAATGAATCCTCACCTTTCCACAGAAAGAGCAGGTGTATTTGCCGTGCTGCGTGATTTCCATCTTCTTGACCATCTTCCTGAGCGAGGCACCATAACGGGTGCCATATTTACCGGTGATTCCAACCTTCTTTGTACGCTTGGCCTGTCAAATTTCGATTTAATATTAAAATACTTACGCTAAATTTCATCAATTTCAGATACCCCAAGAGTACACGTTTTCGCTGAATAAACATAACCTCATGAGAATGTGAGGTCGCATCTATAGTCGCGTAAACTTGATACTTGGCGATAAAATATGTACATTAATAGTTTCATGAGAACGATAGTTTTCGTTCAATGATTGATGTCATAAATATTTCAACAAGATTTGATACGTAAACGTCGATAAAATCTCTTACCATTTTGTATTAACGGGAATTACTTTTCCACGCGAACGAAAAGAACAGAAAGGCCTGAACCGAGCTGAATAAGCTTTCGCAATGGCTTCACCGGAAGATCTAAAGAGAAAACGATTTCAGCGCTACAGAATTTCAAACATGCGCGGGAAAAACTGAATTAAGATACATAAATATAGAAATCTCTCGCTCTCTTTCAAAATATTTGTTTTCAAAATAACGAATAACATTTCATTCATTTAATATTCATTCATAATATTAATGCATTACTATCTGACATAATATATATATATATATATATATATATATATATATATATGTATTTATATATATAATGTTTAGAAATTATTAGTAAAAATATAATAAAACAAATATAGGTATACATAATAATAGTAATAATCAAATTACTGCGCGTCATTTTTATTCGATTTTATTTTTATTCGAACAAATGTATTGAGAAAATACACCCTTATCATTTAAATTCAGTATAATCTTAAATTAAAATAAAAAAATCTCTAAATATAAATTAAAGTGAAAGATCCTGCTTTGCATATGTAGAGTAGCAAAGAATTAAATGAAATTATAAATACGCGTTTACGTAGTAAACGGAATTCATTGATTGTAAATGTAATTTAATTTAATTTAATTTAATTTTAATTTAATTTTATCCAAATTTTATTTGGATCGCTGCTAGACGACACGATAAACGATACGCATTACCTAACACAGGATCGTATGTACAAACGCTGAGAGCATCGATATTTAAATATTAAAGGCGGTTTGCGTTTCAAATTTGCAATTTATTTTCACTCAACTTCCATTGGGGAATTTTGTCATCAATCTTTTCGACAGCACTATCTCCAAATTTGGCGGCAATTTTGGCGGAAACGTCACAGACATCAATTTTCAAATTTCTCTCACGGATAATGCAGAGCCAATGATCGATCGCACTGCTGCATTAATAAACAAACCCCTTTAATCCATATCATATATATATATATATATATATATATATATATATATATATATATATATACATATAACTCCTGCCGCCAACTTCATCGCTCACATTTTTCAATAAATTTCCAAAAATACATTCCAATTACATAATATTATTGTGGCATATTACATAAGACGAGGAGGGGAAAGAGCGGTGCCCAACAACTGCGAAAACTTGACACTGTCGCGGAAACGCACAATTATTTCTCGCCCTTCGATCTTCCCTTTCCGCTCTCGCAGGAGTAAACACGCCGGAAAATCGCCGTCCCGTCCATCCCTGATAGCGGGGTTAGAGAGAGAGAGTCAGGAAGTGGGAAGAGAGCAAGCGAGAAACAAAGTGGACCGGCCTGACATGACGTAGGCCAGACCAGGCAGGACAGCGGAGCCCGGGCTTAGACCGGTCCGTCCCTCGCCCGTTGGATCAGTGTGTTACGCGTCAGCGTGTGAACAATTTTGTAGTATAGGTGTACCGTCGCGAGCGACCGGTTGGTGGTCATCGGCTGCTGTCGTTCACCGTCGTATCCTTCGAGGCTAATCGGAGCGCGAGCGCGAGCGCAGCGCAGCGCAGCGCGACTAGAAGCAGAGAGGGAGAGAGAGAGAGCGAATCTTCGTCGACGTCGTCGAGAGTCCAGGGAGCAACCAGCTGTCGGCGGTGCGAGTCACGATGGTCGTGAAGATCTACATATCGGGTATCAGCGGCAACAAGGAAGTGAGTGCCACTCACGGTTTCCGGACGATTCTCCTCTCGATAAGTCTCGGCTGGCTTCCGTCGATGATGTAGACGCGTATTATTCCCGACGCGGTCCGGCACCGCGTGCGCCAGGTGGCCAGGTCGGTCCTCCTCGTCGTCGGCCTCGTCATCACTGCTGTATCAGGTTACAGCGCCAGTGGCACACTCCCGCGATCCCGAAACACCTGGCGATCGCCCGCGGGTTGTCACCCGGGACCCCCGACCGATGCGGGCGTGTACGTCGCTTGAGCGGTTCCCCTTCGGTGGCTCGGCTTCCCCGATGATTGGCGCGCGGCGGTGTCGTGTCAGCTTTATTAACAGCTGCTGCTATCACGCCGAGTTCCGTTGGTCTGTTTGTTTGCACCGCGGCGATCAGCTAGAGCTGGATTGTGCGATGTGTACGTCGCGCCAGCGAGATCTCGCGCGGAACGTAAGCCAGGAGTTTGGCTTCATTAGGCTTCATTAGGCTTCCCGATATCTTCTTCAAACCGGAAATATGTATTGCTCTCTCCTTCTTGCCGGGAATGTTGATAGTGTTATATCATTATTGCAGTGGTCTCGTGTCGTCATCGGGAGGAATTCATAATTGTATCGATAGTGACATATGAATAGTGTTCTGAAATTTATTATCGTGATACGTTATAAAGATACGGTAAGATAATAGAATGACTATACTGTACTGTATCGGTTGAGCGTGAGCATGATTTTCTTCTCTTCGAAGCGTAACTCTGCAACTTCCAGAGAATAAAAAATTATAATGCTCGGAGTAAACAGACTTAATATTAGTGGCCATTGTTTTCACAACATTTTCTCATCCAAGTAAATGGAAAATCATGTCTAGATACTAGCTGCAGTGATCATAGCATAATGTGAATATTAGTAATTGCGTTATATTTCAAGATACCTCTTGAAAATGGTTGCCCAAAAATGTTTACTTTAGCAATACATTACAGGTGAAGAAGAGACAGCAGCGTGTGCTGATGATTCTGGATAGCAAGAATGTAGAATACGAGATCATTGATATAACAGAACCAGGCAAGGAATTAGAAAAAGAATTCATGCAGAGCAATAGCAATGCGAGGACCAACAAGTATCCGTTGCCGCCACAGATATTTAACGAGGACGACTATTGCGGAGTAATTATTTCTTTTATCTGTTTCTTTTATACGCGTCTCGTTACATGATATTTTCAGAATCAATGCACCAATCTTAAAAATATATCGTACGCAGGCGATAAATCATTCGACATATCTCTGATATAATATAACGATCTCTAATATAATCATCTCTGATACAATGCATGAAATTAACTTCTGTAGGATTACGAAGATTTTGATCTGGCGAACGAAATAGACGAGTTGGAGAAGTTTCTGAAAGTTACACCGGCTATCAGTACCGCGGAAATCACTCTCGACTCGAAATCTCAGAGTGAGGAGTTCCAAGCAAACGGAAACACCTCAAGCCGAGAGGTAATGTATCTTTGTTCTTCAGGTTCAATGTTACAGCTTGAACAAAAGTCACGTCTCAGTCAGTTCTCATGTATGTTTCCTCGGGAGAAAGAATTTAGATGCGCCAAAATAGAAATAGCAATTACTATAGTCATGTCTATCGTGCGACGCATGTACAAGATGTGTAGGAAACTTCTTTTATTTTTGCCCTCGGTATTTATATACCGAGCATATATATCTTCTTACAGGAAATTGATAATGTAATTGATGATACGTGATGTAAATTAATGGCTGTATTTTATTTTATGGCAGCAGCGGTTATTAGTTGTATGTAAAATTAACTAAATTGTCTGTCATATAATGGAGATCTCCGTTAACGGTATCGATTCGCTATTTTATCCGGTGACCTTGCCGCTAACTTTATCCTGCATTTTCCACATAAATAATTCGCAATCTGCCCTTTGCAGCCTTCCGCGGACAAAGAAGCCGATACAGCGCTTTCCGACAGGTAAATTCTTGCATTATAATAATAAATAGATTAGTAATCTATTGCGTATATTGAATATTTTTTAAATATCTGTCACTTCGACATTCATTTCAGAAAATGAATATCTTTTTTCGATCTGTCATTGTTTTTGTAATTGGTGATCAGTTTACTAGAGAGAACAACTCTCGAGAGCGAGGATAAAGCGCAAGACGAGGCGAAACCGAGCGATATAGACAACGCGGCAAAGACCATCGACGAAGGCGAACATGCAGAGGACAGCAGTGATAAAAATGAGGAAAAGTCCGACGATCAAGAGAAGGAGGAATAGATATCAGGCGCGCCCATGCGAGATTGGGATATTCCACACAATGACATCTTTCCTTTCGTGCCCGCAAGAGGTATTTCACACAAAAAAAAAGAACAGATAAAAAAACAAATTTGTTACATTGCTAAGGCTGAACGCAGGTACTGCCAAGATAATGTTCTATATTGCGGAAAGTCTATTGAACGAACAGTGTAGGTGAGAAAGCGTAGAGAGAAAGGAAGAGAGAAAAAGCATACTTTTATAGAATGTATACTTTATATTTTAGATCAGATCTCGCGCGCGTGCTGCGTCTCCAGCAAATATTCCGCGACAGGTTTGACTGCGAGATGATACGAGACGATTCCTCCATATTGCTACCTTGATACACGTCTTCACACGCGTTTGTTTATTATTCCTACATTCTTTTGCACTGCACCATGCACCTGATGTGTCACCATAATTCCCAAAATCAAAGCGTATGCTTCTCTTCTTTTGTATGAGCGAGTTTCGATTAGTCGCCGCGCGTGCAATACACGCAACCAATATAGAATATAGTCCAACAAACACACATATACACATACACACGCACGCGCGCGCGTACACATACACAGAGAGAGAGAGAGAGAGAGCACACAAGACATTATATTCGGGAGAGATACTGAGGATAACAAATATATATATATATATATATTTATATTATAATTGGATCTTTTTCTATGTTTAAATATAATTAATTGTTAAATGTGCGAGAAGATTTTGATATTTATACGTTGCGCTCAAAATTATATATTTAAAAGAGACGTACGCAGTATTAATGATAATCTTAATCTATCGTGGAGCTTCTCAATCGAACGCACTCTGTCGCGTTAAGATAATCGAACAAATACGTCACTTGAAAAGTCATTTATTTCTCAAGATTTTATTACGTACATTACATGTACATAGAATCATAA
Organism: Eciton burchellii; assembly: GCA_020341155.1. Lineage (NCBI taxonomy): Eukaryota > Metazoa > Arthropoda > Insecta > Hymenoptera > Formicidae > Eciton > Eciton burchellii. Next base: position 164,099 of record JAHMML010000032.1, on the reverse strand, counting down.
TTGTTAGAACGAGAAAAATAAAAGGGAAACTTCGAGTTTCTTACAGCTCAATTACGAACGCTTCTTTTCCGTCATACTATACGTCCATTCTCATTTCCATTTACGATAAAATTACATTGTTATGACTCATAACGACGTGGCATAATTTCGTCGATACATGTGTATATGACTCATACTCGCTTGACACTATTCGACCGTCATAATCTCTAATCTCGTTCGATTACCAATTTTGGGTATATATTCCGAGTATCGTACAATACAAAATATTACACATATACCATTTGTTCCATTCTGAAAGGATTGAAGGCTTACGGTATATTGTTGAGATATATTGCGACAATACAGACATCTGAAAAGAGAATTTCTTATACGACTGCTACTATTTTTGAGACAAAACATGACATTCTCGTTAACGTATAAAATGTCTTTGATGTACACCGGAACGTGCACATAACGGATTTAAAAACAAGAAGATCTTGTGTATGCGAAATTACGATTTTTCTAGATAAATCTGTTCCAAAGTAGCGGTATAGGATAATAGTAGCAGTTGCGACAATCGAAAGGCCTACGCGAATGATTCTTCTTCATTATTTTCATCACGTGATTCTTCCTGCCTTTATTGTGCTCGGCAAGATCGACATTCTTGAGTAGAATCATTTATCGCTTACCTACTATTCAAACGGTACCATTGTCATAATAAAATTAAGCTTTAGCAGTATTTGCTACAAACTGCTTTGTTACATGATAAATAAATAAAGTAAGAAATTATTTTTGCTATTATAATTTTACTCTTCAAGCATGACAACAGACCGATAGTTATATATTGTGTTTTTAACACAACGTATGCGTAATATATATAACTTGTCGTTGCAATCAAACGGAGGATAAAGAACGGCTTTCATCGCTTTAACAACGCGTCTTTCTTCACGAGGGCGATGGGAAGTGGGAAATGGTAACAATAAAAAAGATTAAATATTGATGTTAAAATAAATTTTAACGTATTAAAGATATATAATCATCAGACGCATAACAATATTTACAAAGAGAGATAATATTCATTATATATTATAGATGTGTATGTATATATATATAGATCATGGCGATCATTGTTACATGCATACGAGAAAGTATTTACTAATAAACATAAGTAAGATACAAATTCAAGATTACACACATACACACGTTAATATTGTATTCCCTTAATATATATTTTCCCTACTTCTAATATATCACAAAGAAAACAGAAGAGTCATTTATAGTATATGTAAATATAGTTTAATATGCAAATATATTTTGACTTTATATTAGACTATATGTACTTCGACAACGGCATGGTAAGTATATCAATACACAGCGATACGTCGATATGTTACTTGCGACACAACTATTATTTATACTTATTTTGCAACAAACCTGAAGCGAGGCAATGCTGTATTCTCTTTCAAAGCGATATCAAAAAAACATTTTCAAATAACACGAAAAATATAAGCTTATTCCTTTAGGACGTACATGGTATCTGAAAATATTCTTTATGTTTTCGCGAAAAATAGCATGTAACATCGGTATATCGACAGTTTGCGTTATAACGTACATTCAGTTTCCAAATTGATTAATCTACTATCTGATCACAATTGAGAGCTTAATAGTACAATTAAAATACTAGATTCCTCAACTATCTTTCTCTTGTATATTTGATGTCTCCATTATCACACGAGTACAGCCTGAAAACAATAATTATCATATGTTTTTGATAATATACACTTGTAATAAGCATGTATAAAAATAATTGTTTGTATTTAAAAGAAATGTTTTGTATTTTTTAACAATACCTGTTAGAATCCTTTTGAACTCTTACAATGTATAAAATTATTAAAAACTATTCATTCTACGTACGCTTTTTCTTTCTATAATATATTAATTATGTTGATATACATTGATTTTATATAATCATGTAAAAGAAATATGCAGGATATATTAGAAAAACCAAAAAATGTTTCATAAATAAATTTTTTCAACTTTTTTTTATCATTATGATGATTTGTTACATATCATAATGTGTGAATGTTATATTACATGGTACGACTATACTAGATAATGCATACAAACTCCGCCATAAATATATTAAAGTATAAAAAATATAAAAATAATGCGTAGTCCATATTTTCAAAGTTGCATTTATTTCATTTATACTATCTGTTGTATTAAATCAATAATAATCACAAATATATATTCAGATATTTGTCAATATTATGCTTCGATACAATGTGTTTATCGAACGGACTTATTACTGAGACGAAAGAGACGTTAAACGATTATTAATGTAAAGGAACTTATAATTTAAATAACAGTATGTATATATAATTATCGCACCTTCAATAATAAAAGTTTACAAAAATGTTCACTGTGATTTTGCTATATAGTTATTTTATGCAGCTTTTTCACAGGCACATTGTAAGGCAAACGGTTTAATAAAAGTGCCCGTTTCCGGACAATTCAATAGATCTTTGAAAAATCATCTTTACATGTATCTTATAAATAAATGTGTTCGGTACTTTCCGAAATGATTTGACACTAAAATTTCACAGTCTGTAACATGAACGAATATATGACGATCAGTTTAATCATGAGATATTATTCTTATGTATCTATTTAAAACTTGCTACATGTAAAAGCTGCATAGCCCCTATGCACGTTTGAGGGGAGGATGTATGTAGTTTATAAAATTCTATATATTCTCTTTTTGCAATTTTCAGTCATTGAGCATCAACTGTATTTTGACTTTTCCTAGACTGGATATATATATATATATATATATATATATATATACAAATATGTGTATACACACACACGCACACACCCATACATACATAAATTATACATAAAATGTTTTCCAATGTGCATATGTCTTCATCATACATACATATACGTATGGGTATATATACATATATGTATATATATAAATAATTCTCCTACTATCTTAACCGACATTAATAAACAGTTAAAACTATTTCTCTTTCTGTGACTCCAAACGCATAAAAATATTCCGTATGATATAAAATAAATTAATAAATTATGCGATGCGTTGTACTATTGAATTCTCTTTATACAGAAACAAAACCTGTTTTTAAAACGTATGTATTGTAAATAATATTTGTACCCATTTCGACTAAAACGTTCTAAAAAGAATACACATATATGTTTTACAAGTATCAGTGTATACAAAGATTCCATTAAAAATTACGTATAAAATGCAACTTCCGTACAAAATTAAAGATGCATCGAAACTATCGGATTTTTAAACAGTATCGGTAAAAGTATCCTGGACCATATGCTTTCTTTTTAGTATTTATGTAATACATAATACTATTCCTATAAATTTTAGAAGAACATGCATAAATAATTGTCAAATTACTACTAAGTTAGTAGCATATATATGTATTCAAGATTGTATTATAGTATCTTCCAACGGATTATATGTTTCATATTATGCTTCTACGTAGACATTTACTTATTACTTAAATACATTTATCTCTCTCACAAATCTTTAAGGCATACGTAGCAAAAATAATATGATGTAACGTATTATTTTCAGATATTATCATATGTAACATATAATGAGGTATTCGTATCTCTTTTCAAAAATGTCTAAATCAAGAGAAATCATTTTTGCCCTTTTTATCTCAATTTGACAACACGTACATATAAAATAAATTCTTCATTGTTGTCTATATATATATATAACTATTCTATCTGACTCACGTGTCTATTTAATACAAAATTCATCGTTATATATTGGTCATCATCATAAATGAAAAATTTATGTTATAGAATATTCATGTGCGAATATCGATCGGAATTTGTATCAGATCTGAATCAGAAATATGCAGAAAAAAAAAAGAACACATACCATACCTGATTTTGGCTCTCCTTTTATATATATATATATATATATATATATATATATATATATATATATATGTATCTATTGTATAATATATACAATATATACATGTATCATATAATATATTGTATATATTACACAATATATTACGTCTATTATATACCATGTACGTGGATCCGACATTACGTATTCATGAAAATTTAGTGGAGATCTACTAATCTCTTAAATTCGATAATAAAATCATTTTACGAAAAGGCAAAGGAGAGCGATTTTAAAAAGATTGCAATTGTCTCTTGATTATTTAATAAATACTAAATTGCTCACCTTTTTTCGAGACTATATTCGAGACTATATTTAGAAAATGTATTATGTATGCATGTATAGCAAATTGATACATATGATCGTATATAATACGATCGTTTCAATGTGAGACATTTCATGCGTATGACATACATAAAAGTCATAAAACTCTATCTATTATACGAGAATGAATAAGAAAAAAAAATAAAATAAAATAAGGGAACTTGATGAAGAATAATTTATCTTTTCATCATCCTTGTTCATTAAGTAAAACTGTTAGTTATTTCATTGGTACTGGATTGATTCTAAGTATATTTAAAACAAATATATTGCTTACAGTCTTATCGAAGAGAAAATCAAAATCAGAATGTTTACTGCTAACGAACTTGATCTGATCTTACGCACTAATGTCAAAATTTATAAACTCATTTATGAACTATACAATCATAATATCACTAATATTTCATTCTCATAGTAAAAAGTATCAGCATAAGCTCCATACCTTAAAAAAAGAATTACTTATACAAGAAATGCTTTATTAAAATATAATATATAGTCAATTGTATAAATATCAGAGAATGGCAATTCTCTGAAAAGAGAAATGAAAACAAATTTAACATTTAACATTTTGATAAGGACTGATAAGAAATATACTAAAATAAGGATATATAATTAATCTAAAAAATCACAGTCTTTTGTAAGTACTTCAAGATTCACATATACGATATATAATAATTTATAAGAAAAATGCCTCTTTAAATGACTTCATTGTAATCCCTTATCACAAGGCTAATAAAGAAAATTCTTCACTATCTAATTTTCTTTCCATCAATGGTATTCCATTATTGCACAAGATTACAAAATTCTTATAAGCGGTTGTAAACCACTAATAAATGATTATTATCAAATGACTTTTTTAATATATTACAAATAATATAAAATTTGTAATTCATAATCCACATTTTCTTTTTATAGCATGTAATGCATTCTTCATTGATTTTCTCTTGGTCTTATTATGCATTTATATTTTTCTCTTTAGTATTATGCAGTAGTGAAATATAATTATTACTAATTAAGGTTCTGTTGTAATTTTCTGGTTAAATGGACAAATTAGAATCTTGATTGATGCGATCAGTGCGTATTTCTATGATTTATTATATGTGAATATAAAATATCAAATCAACATTAAAACGTCGTGATCAATACTGTCAGTCGCTGAAAAGAATCCAATAAAAGAATAAAATCGAGCTGTGATTGATATTTTAATGTACGCATATAATAAATCACAAAAATACGTATCAAAGCAAAAGCGGAAAAGGCATCAACAAAGATTTTAAGTTGCCCATTTAACTTAAAATATAATTAATCCGTACCAAAATATTTCTGTCCAAAATGATTTGGTGCAACGGTATGGATCTCTGATGTTAAGATTTTCATCTGCAAGGAAAAGAAATTAGAATTTTTTACTCAAAACAAAATTATAGTTATAATCGTTTTCAAGCATATTATATATCTTAACGTCATGAAATACAAGCACAAAAGCACAACGAACGTTGTACCTTAGGGAAGGCAGTGACCAAAGATTTGGCTGCGATTGGTGTGCAGAACAAATTTGATAGAATAATATTTTCTTCGAGCACGTTGTGTTCCTTCAACACAGCTATAGCTTTTACTACTGTATTTCCTGTACCTGAAGTGTTTAATGAAGAAACATGAAGCATGTTACAACTATATTACTCTCATAACATCAAACTATGTTACTCTCACGACATACTTCATTGCCGAAACATAGTTTTTCAGGACTTACTCATTATCGGATACATCAACAAAACTTTTCTCTCAGATATATCATCTGGAAATTTAGCATAAACTACTCTAGCTTCATGAGTGTCCATATCACTTTCCACCAGTATCTTACCAATTCGGATACTGCGACAACAATCTCTTAAACCCTATAAGTACGTCATTCAATTATGATTTGTCTAAAAATATGCTTTGCGAATTTGTATTGGAGACTCTGTAAAATATAAGCGATTCAGCTTGTTAGGCTCGAATTATACCTGTTCCATAGCCTCGCCGCTTCTTACTATGGATACACCGCAATTTCCCTTCTGATACTTCAGACCTTTGTACTTGGCACCAGTTGGAGTCGTTACCACACATTTGGTGAAAGGTAATTGATTCAAGCTCTCCTCTATAACTAGCCTGATCTAAAATGCAAGGACAGATCATAACACTATGAACTCGTGATATGATTTCATGTATTGATGTATCGTAAAATAAACATGTACACATATACACTTACCAAACGATCGGCATAAAACTTAAAGTCGCTTCTTGTGGTATTCCTGTTAAATAAATATAAAATTATATTTATTTGTCAATAAACAGGTTTGTTCCATTTAATTTTTTTAGATACTTTTTATTTCTTTATTCATTAACCTAGAAATTCTAGTATTTAATTACATGCACTCATGTATACATGTATACATAAACACAATTATATTTGTAACTAATGGAATCTTGTCCTAATGGAAAATTTGGAATTACAAAAATATGTGTTATATATATATATATATATATATTATATATTATATATTATATATATAAAAGATATAGGTTATTCTTTATATTTATGCTCACTTACTTATCTCGCAAAATTGTTTGCAATTCTTTCACTTGATTGTTGGTTGGCAGAATCTTCAGATTTGGCCCATACTCGTCGATCATTTGATCGTTCAATAATTTCGTCGTAGCATCCATGCTTCCCATGACGAACAATTTGCATGTGTCAATGAAAGATCAAGCAGAGCGATCACTGATTCGATCAACTCTCGACACAACTCGCACTTCCACTTACATCCATATCTCATTTCTCAAATAAAAATAATGGAGGCTCGCGGCTTCATAATCTTGAAATTAAGAAAATTAAAAGATAGCAAATCTTATCATGCAAAAATATGTGCTAAAATTTGTTCAAAGTATCAATAAATTCCCTATAGACGATGCCACGGATCTATATTGCACTCGTGAAGTGCATTCAAATCGCAAGCGTAATATCATACGCGCATACGAATCTTGTACGTGAAAGAACATCGCGGATATTGTCCGAAAATATGCCAAGTAACGCGTAAATGTTACGTATCGCAATTTTTTAATTTCTGTAGAAATTAGTTTCGCGTTCATCGAACGCGTAATCGAAACGCATCTCGCATAATTTTGCCAAAGCCTGCCGAGAGTGTAACGAATGCACTATCGTTAAGCTATTTACGTATTTTAACTGATTATTTTAAGACATTAAATTCTGTAATAACAATATTTCATTATTTATAACGTACATACATTTATAATAACATACATTATTTGTAACAATAATACGTTATTATCATTGTTACAGATACGTTACGACACATCGCGCGGGATTTATCTGCACGTTGAACGCCCGTTGCGATTGGTAGTCGCATTTCGATATTTCGAGAATCGCAATCATATTCTGTGCATTTAAAATTGTGGCCAGTTGCGGAACGCGCCGCGGCGATTGTAGAATTGCATTCGAATTGTTCCGTGTATCTTGCGATTGTTGTTACCCGAACGACTTTTGTCGCGTAAAATATTATCGTGAACGTCTCTCGCAAAGTGTTAGGAACTCCTCATAATTCTCCAAACGCCATGCATCATCAGTATCGCGACAATTCCGGCGTTGGAAATTCGCTTCGGATCTATTCGGAGTTGATCGAGACCATTTTTACAAGCTTGCCGTATGTCCTGCCTGAAGTGCGCCGAAGCTGCAGCCAATACATCATTGTCGCCGGGTAGGTGCGTAATTTATCTCGAGAATCACGTGCATTGGTTATACTCGCCGTAGCGATTGGCTATAGCGAGAAGTTGGCGAAGAGACAAGCATACCGATCATGTATTCACGAATACCGCCCGAATCTAAATTTTATTGTGATGAGATCCGCATGAAATAACGTTGCCACGATCGATGCGCAGTTTCAATTTGCCTGCATTAATGGCCCAACGAAAAGCGGCGCAGTGAAATCTAACAATTCCATTATCCATTGTTATTCCATTAGTAATAATTGTATTATTGTATCTCTCTATGTATATATATATATATATATATATATATATATATACATCATATATTTATATATATACATTATATTATATATATATATATAAAATACAAATAAAATGAACTAAATAGATAAAATGAACGAAATCGGACGGAAAGGCGCGAAGGAATACAGAGATGAAAGGGAGGGGATTCCCTTTGAGGTCGAAGATCGAAGACGGTGAGGCGGGGAGGAGGGGGTGGGAGAGKGCATCTCTCGCAGAAAGAAGTTCGTAAAAAGTTCTTTTTATTTCGTAATTGATAATTCGTGTTGTATGTATAAAACTACTTTCTAACTGTGTCCGTGTGTGGATAAGCTATTCTCCTACTATTTCGGAAACGAGACGTGCTCTCGATAGCGCGCATCGCGCGGGCGCGACTCCTGTCTTTTTTTCCGCGGCGCAACTCAGATCAGTCGGCTGCCGGACGCGTCTCGCGCTGCACGCGATCGCGCACTTTGAGATCGGACGTTCGCGATCGCGTACAAATGCTCGGCCGGTAATCGTCCCCTTGTTTTCCGTCTCTTTACAATATCGAAGTAAAAAATACAATTTTACAAGCATTCCTTCCTTTCGTCGGAAATGGCTGAGCTTATAATTGATTATGTGTGGATGAAGCTTCCTCTCTCGCCTCTCCTCATAAATTCTTCCTTCTTCCCCCTCGTTTTTTTGTTGCGTCTATAGTAATTCTATGTCGAATATAACACGGAAACACTACGTGCGCGCACGCGCGCGATACTCGAGTATCCGCGATACTTCGTTTCTAGGATGCGCGCTTGTCTGGCCCTTGCGTCCGCTATTAAACGCCACGTTCTTACAACCCCTTCTCTCCCTCCTCCTTTCCCTCTCTCTCTCTCTCTTACAACTTTTTATATATATATATATATTTATATATATTTATATAATTGTCATTGTGCAGTCTGTCGTATTTAAGCTCTTTGTATATTATATAAATCCGATCCGTCTCGCATGGCTTCCCCCGCATATTGTCATGATTGGCAAAAGGATTACTTTCTTGTCGAATCGTCGAATCGTTTGAACCGAGCGATCACAACGAGCGCCGCCGCCCGCGATGACGTCAGAAAACGAAAAACGGAAGACCATACTCGTCGAGCGGTTCCCTTGCTTTCGGCGATGAGCTTGAACGAGAATCGGAAACTGAACTGTCCGTCAAGAGTGTCTCCGCCGCGCTAGGATCTTACGCGCGTATTCACACGCACACGCACACGCACACGCGCACACACGCACACACATACGCACACGCCTTTGCGCACACGCGCGCAAATAAGGACGATTATCACTGAGCTACAGCACAAGTATCTCGTCAAGAGTGTGTAGAAATAGCTTTTTCCCCCCCTTTTCTCTCTCTCTCTCTCTCTCTTTTTTTTCCCCCTCGTCAAACATAAACGTAGAATAGTCATTTATTTCTTTCTCCTCTCGTCAACAGGCAAATATCTATCCTCTTGTATATAATTCCTACTATCCGTGCTATCTCGCTCAAGTCGACTCTTACGGCGCTTTGTTACAAGTTTCCCTATCGCTCTCCCTCGCGCACGTTCTCACTCGCTCGCACTCTCGCTCTTTCTCGTCTCCCCCCCTCCCCCCCCCCGCCCTCTCTCGCTGGCCCCTTTTTCACACACTCGCTCTATGCACGCTCGGCTCGCAACAAAATACATGATTCTTCTCTTTTTTTATATTTACATTAGCGTTACTTTACTCTCGTTCGCACTCTCACAATCGATCCAAGTATCCAATCCAATACTCAATTGAAGTCACTCAATACCAATTCAATCGTGCGAATCGACGAAAAATACTGGCTAACAGTTCCCCCGTCATCGCAACTGATCGCGCACGATCAGATGTGCGGCAGACACTATCGTGTCAGCGAGGTCGACATTCACGGAAAGAAGTCCTGGAAAGAGAATCGACAGTCACGCGAATGATATGTGTGCGCACATGTACAAAATCGGGAGGAGGATAGGCGCCACGCATGCCATGAAAGTCGATTAATCCTGTGGGAAGACGGCACTTACAAATAATCTTTATCATTAAGTATTGCGAATCGATAGTATCCCCTTAAGTGTCTCCAAGCGCGTCCCCACGTGCGCCTCTCGCGGGATGACGTCGTCATCAGATGGAAAAAGGATCACAAGCAACTGCAGTTTTGGAACAATCTGCTAATGTACGACAGTCTCATTAAAGTATCAACGGCAGAGATCAATTCGTCACGCAAGCTGCATCTTTCAAACGATATATCTATTATGTATCTCTCTCTCTCTCTCTCTCTCTCTCGGTTTCTCTTTCGGTTTCTCTTCTGCACGGTAAGCGTCTTTCTTTCTTTTCTTATTTCGTTCAATAATGATATCGGCCTTAATAATGCTCCCCTGTCATAGCGATCTTCCGTGTATGTCTATGCTTGATAGAGACCACTTGGAAACCATTGTCCTACGTCCCGACAGTAGATTGCGAATTTCAGAAAGCCAAAGAAAGCCATTTGCCAATGGCTGATGGTCCATTCTTTTATTCGGCTATGCATATATGTGTATACAACCAGTGTATATGAATCCCGCGAGTTTAATCTTTCTCAAATCTTAGCGTCGATTGATAGCCCGTATCATACATTTAAAATACAACAATAAAATAATTATCAATTGGCAGGTTACACCAATCGTGGATCGTTTTACGATAGCTTTACAATTTTTATTACAGTTAATAGAAACACTCTCTCATGCCGCGCCAGCGTAAAATTTAACTAAACTCTTAACAAAAGTTTGCCGATATAGCACCGGGAAGAAACGCAAATGTTCCTTTTTCCTTTCTCAAAATTACGTTTCGATCGAGCGAGCGCATAACGATGCGAAACAACGAATACATAATACGCGATATACGTACGTACAATATAATAATCTAATTTGCCTTTATGTTTTTTATCTCTATCTCAATTTATATTCAATAAAAATAAAATCTTTCTAGGAATGAAATAAAAAAATACGATGTCAGCCAAAGTATTTATAAAGTATTTATGAAACATAATATTTGACATAATGCTATATTAAGATCAGAAGAGAAGTATTTACAGGAAAGGTAGCAGTCATACATATTGCAGTTATACATTGTCTCGGCGATTTTTCGTATAAAAAAAAAGAAAAAAAAAAGAAAAGAAAAGAGAAAGAAAGAAAGAAAAAGAAGAGAGAAGAGAAGAGAAGAAAAGAAAAGAAAAGAAAAGAAAAGAAAAGAAAAGAAGAAGAAGAAGAAATTTACAAACTCGTTCCCGTTCCACCAGACCCGCTGCCTCTCCGCCCCTCCCCTCCTCTCTCCTTTTCCTCCCTCTCCTCCCTTCTGGCAAGCTGCTACAGACATATAAAGAAAACGGAAAGTGTGATTTTGCGCGATTGATAGAAAAGCATCGACCACTACGCACGTATGTATAGAAATATACTACAGAAGTATACACTGTCACGTGACCACTGTCACGTTACACTCTATGGACGATACACTAAGCTAAGCATATTAACTCCATGATTAATTACTCTATAAGTAGATTGGTACATCTATTGGATAATTGGTCGACCGATGTTTGAAATTTTAAGTACACTTTCATAACCGGGATATACATATATAAGGCATGGCTATGCTCTGTTCTTAAGTAAGCGCAGAACGATACGCAATACTGGTTGTTCTGTCGTAATCATTAATTAGAGGTCAGCCCTATCTACAGATTCGTCTGCGCTACTGCGAAGCTCTCTCTCTCTCTCTCTCTCTCTCTCTCTCTCTCTCTCTCTCTCTCTCTCTCTCTCACGCGCGCAGGCTACCGCCCGCCTAATAGAAATTTCAGCATTTCGATGCCACCTCGAAGTATTTATACAACGCTTATCATCGTAAAAGTAAATGCTCTGCGTGTCACCGTCGATTATACTTTCAGTCTCATTAGCATCTACACGTACACGCCGGACACACGCGTCCAGCCATACCGTAGGCCGTTTCGTAATTCGTTTAATATCTCAGAACAGGAATGCGAACGTGTGAACCGCGCGCGACCTGCATGAAAGCATTCCGGTGTGGTATCCTTTCCTCATTTCTCTTCCTCGTTTAGATTAATGCGCCCTAATTATGAAAAATAGGCAGTCCCCTCACCGCAAGTACTAAATGTCGCTATTAGACTTTATATCTGCCGCCACTTCTCCGCCCTTCCCTCTCTCTGTCTCTCTCTCTCTCTCTCTCTCTAATCTCCCTTAATCTGCGATTATCTATTATATCCGATTCCCTAAGCTTATGGACCCTATAAGCGTGGAATCTGAAAAAGAAGAGTGCTCTGATTATAAAAAAAAAAAAGAAAGAAAAAAGGAGAAGAGAAAAGGAAACGATCTCGGTTCGTCTGAGACGAACTGTCTCTTGTCTAGCCGGGTACTGCGTACTCGGCGTGTTCGACATTGTACTTACGGCATGTTCACCGTGTTGATTACTCAATGATCTCCCCTCAACAATTCCATCAGAAGGTTAAACGAGCTGCCCTCCCCCTCGGCGCGTTTCGCACTGAGCAATTCTTTTCCCGCTTGGCACGTTCTTTGTAGATCCGGAATTCTCAACAGCAGCTCGCCGAACTTGGCGGGCATTTCTGGATACCTCGCGATCGTATACTGCTGCAACGCTTGAAGAGCTTTCTCCTGAGAAGCTCTGACCTTCTCGGGTTCTTTGAGTTCGCTCGTGTCGGATGTTAATAGCACGATCACCTTTTTTTTTGTTGCCAGGAAAGAAATACGAAAGATATTTCAATTAATATCATTTACGCGCAATCGCTATAGAGAAAAGATTCGATTGGATCGACGCAGAGAAAATTTTGCTTCGGATCATTACCTTCATCGCAACGTACTCGTATTGATCTACTCTCAGCCTTCGCAGATTGTTGGTGAAAGCGAGCATCCTCTCGATGCAAGTCGCCAAGCCAAGCTGCTTAGCCTGCTCCAGAGTAATCGACTTCCCGAGAGATACTCTTATTTCACCGGGCGTACTCATGCTGCGAAAACAGCAGGAAAACAGCAACAGCTCGCACCAAGAGTTGATCAACAGGCAGGTTTGATCGTCGATCGAGATGTTCTTGAAGAGCGGTAAGCTCTTGCACCACTTGACTATCTTGTAGAGTCGGTGATCCGCGATGTTGCACAGATTAGAGAGAAAGTCCGGGTGTTGCGTCGGATTGCCGTTCGAATTGTTGCCAATCTGAGGATTGCCGTTGTTGGTGGTATTGCCGTTCGTGGAACGCTGATCGACTGCCGCACTGGCGGCCGCGCTGGCCGGACTCGCCGAGTCGCTCCTTCGGTTGTTGCCGTCAATGTTGTTGGACTCGTTTGACGAACATTCCGCACCCACGTTGTTCCCCAGACCAGTCGCGCTTCCGGTACCGCCGCCGACCGATGCCGATCTACTTCCGGACCCGCCTATCAGTACAGCATCGCTACCGCTGGCGTTCCTCGTATTGCCAGATGCACCACCGCTTATCCGATCATTGTCGTTGTAATGCCAGAGATGCTCGACGTCCATAATGTCCTGTAAGAGCTGCGGTACCACCTGTATCTTGTGGGAGTGATTCGAGTGGGAGTGCCGAGCAGAATAGTGATGCTCGCTTCCGGGCGGTGCCGGGCTGCAGTTGCCCGCCGCCGTGAGTTTCTCACTGGTCATACCGCCAGCTGGACTACCAACGAGATTCGCCGGTAAGGTATAAGTGCATTGATAAGTGCTTCTGCCGCCCCTTGTGCGATCCTCCCTGATCGCCTCGAGCTTCATACCCATATGCAGACACTTGTCGAAGCGACAAGCCGGACACTTCTTCCTCGTGGCAACGGTGACCGGGCAACCCGCGCCTCTAAGGCACACGTAATTCTTCCGGTTCTGGACGGTGCGCTTGAAGAAGCCCTTACACGATTCGCACGAGAAAATCCCATAATGGAAGCCGCTTATCTTGTCACCGCAGATCGGACAGGGACTATTGATCAGTTGCTGCCGCGTGGAGATGCCGGACGGCGCCGAGGGTATCCTGCAATCTTCCTGATCTTCCGCAACCGGGTGGCCCTCCGGCGATAGTTCCGAGCCCGGTACGTTCGAGTTCGAGTAATGATGAGCCGGGACCGCGGACGAAGCCGGCAGATGGAGCGGACTGCTCTGCGCCACTTGATGCTGATGATGCTGCGAGTGCGAGTGCGGATGTCTCGGTTGTTGGACGGGCGAGTGCGTGGGCGGACTGAGCGAACCGTAGCTGTAGCAGCTGCTGGAAGCGTCGGAGTTGTTCCTCGAGAGTGAATGCGACAGTGACAGGGACAGCGACGAAGTCGAATTGTTGAAACTGTGTCGGGATAAAGACAGCGAGGACGATGGTATCGGGCTGCCCGCTCCCAGCGCCGAATGCCGCGCCGCGTGCGGACTCTGCGTTGGCGAACTGAAGACACTGTACGCGGAATGAATGGCGGAATCTGGTGACGGTACCTACGACATTTCGAGAAACGGGGTTTCGTGTGAACATACCGTGTAAACATATCGCGTGGTATGATTGAGAAAAACCTGCTAACCTGCGACCTGGTATGACTGTGCTTGGTCAGATGATGCCGCGGATTGAGAACGGGACTGTGATTAGGCGTCGAGCTGTTGTATCCGCCGAGAAGTTTACCCACGAGAAGCGGCAGATCACTCTGTTGGGTCTGCTCGAGGTTCTCGATACCGCGCTGCTGCTGTTGCTGCTGCTGCTGCTGCTGCTGCTGCTGTTGCTGCTGCTGCTGTTGCTGCAGTTGCTGATTGTGCGTCATAGGCAGACCAGCGTCGTGAAACGATCCGATCGCGAAGCCCGGGCTGGATCGGAAATCCGGCTCTGATTTGATCGGGAACTTTTGCTCCATTGGCCCGGGACTCGTGCTGCACACTTGAACTCCTTCCATGGACGTTTCCTCGTGATGATCCTGATGAAAACGATCGATTGAAACGTTGCGATTCGTATTGCTCACTTTGCTACTACTACGAATTGCTATCTGCTCTCTTTTATCATCCATCCAATCGAGTTGGATTACTTTCACTTTCGATCTCGCGGAAAATTTTGATAATTAAGGCGGACTGGCTGTTCGTAATTAAGACACGTATAAATTAATCTTCCTAATGACAGCGAGATGAAATATCTCCTCGTCTCCTCATCAAACATCCGAAATCCTCTTTCCGCAAGCTTTCCGCGAAGCGATCCCCACCTGATTAGTGATCGTGTTGGAAGACATTTCTTGATCCGACAGCTCCCCTTCCCAGGACATAGGTCTCTCGGGTTGCTGCTGCGAGTTATCGTCGCAGCATCCCCCGCCGTCGCCGTTTGCATCCCCGTCAGCGAGCTTGTCGCCGTTCTGATTACCCGATACGTCGCGTTTCTTCTTCGAGCGCAGATTGACCCCTCTGAAGTCGATCTTGCTGATCTCGCCGTCGCTGTCCTCGGGATCGTCGATGTCGGCCGCATTCGCGGCGAGGATGCCGCCGATTCCGATGCCGATGCTGTGCGGCCCCGCATTCGCGTTTGCGTTTCCGCAGCCCAATACTGAAGTCGATACTACCGACACCGTAACGCCATTCTGTCCCCCGAGATATTTACACACTCCTTTACCTGGAATCAGAATTGCGCTCTGCAGCCTATCTTTAAGAAAAAAGAAACTGCAAGAATCGTTCAACGATGCGGGAACCGTTTCAAACTCTTCGATCTGATCGGAGAACGTTACGAGCGAATTGAGCATAACAACGAGCAGGAACGCGTTCTAGCTATGAAAGCAATCTTGAAAACATCCATGACATCCATGAAAACATCCAAATTGTGTTCTTTCAATCCGCTAATGAACGGCTTCCCGAGGAAAGCTCGGAATTGTGTAAGAGTTGCTTCGCTATTAAAAGTTACCTTTCCACAATTAGAAGCAAGACCTGGAATTTTAAACATCTCCGGATATCGCGAACGGCATAGAACCGCGCCGTGAACCGCGTCGGGAGATAATTACCATCGTGCATCTCTTGGTTGGGCGGTACGTTAATAGCAGTAACGGACACGTTTTTCCCCGTCTCCGTGGAACGGCTCGGGCTCATCGTGCAGGAAATGCCGATGCACGATGAGGGGCAGCAGTTCGCGGAGGAGTTGGTCGAAGTGGAGGAGCTTGTCGTGGACGAGCCGGATGCGGAAGCGCACGAGACGGAAATGGACGCGGAGCCCCCCGCCGCCGCCGCCGCCGCCGCCGCCGTCGCCGCTGCTGCTGCTGTCGAGGTCGACGAGGTCGACGATGTGCCGGCCACTGAAGACTTCCACGTTTGCGTGGGCGGCCACCAGGCCGATTCCGAGCCCGGTCCTGGTCCTGGGCCCTCGCTGGGCCCGTTTTGCTCCGACATTCTCAGCTGGTTACGCTGCTGTAAGCTCGTGATACAACTCGCGACCTCTCGATCGCGGCGAGAGCGTACAGCATCCTTACAGAGGATCCCCTCGCCGTCGCCGCCGTGAACCCTCGGGGGAAGCTAGGTACGGTTATGCACGATCCGTGCTCCGATCTCACGCTCCCTCTCGTTTATATTACTGAAAGAAGAAAAGAGAAATGCAATTTTTACCTCCACCTGACGTTTCTCCGTCTTTGCTCTAATACTTTAAGTACGACATTGACATCTCTATCTGTGCAAGAATCTTCCCCCCCTCTCTCTCTCTCTCTCTCTCTCTCTCTCTCTCTCTCTCTCTCTCTCTCTTTCTCTCTTCGCGATGCAAGTGCGATGCGGAAAATGCGCGGATCATCAGTATCGAGCAACAGCGAGACTCTTATTCACGGTTCATCCGAAATACCGAAATATCTCGCGAGATATTACTCGAGACCCGATTATCGAATTCATTCCAAGCCGGGATCGGGAAGCGATATTTCCGCCGCTTCGGCGAAGGAAGAACGTTTCGTTCCAAATCCCGGGCCCCGGAATTTCATTTGCCATCCAATTGCGAGATTCCCAGATACACTTTCGCGAATCGCGACGTTTACACGACGATCCGGTTTCGCAAGGTTACGGCGAGAGAACGCACGGCGATCTTCGAGCGCTCGGAAATGACTAAGCCTCTCGCGGCACGATCATTTGCCGAAAATCTGGCCGCGCGATTAGACGCGATCTCGCCAACGCCGACACACGCACTCCGTCCCTCCCCTCCCCGCGCATTCACCCCCACCTACTCCCTCCCCCCGCCCCCGCTCCCTCCCTCCCTCCCTCTCTCTCTCTCTCTCTCTCTCTCTCTCTCTCTCTCTCTCTCTCTCTCTCTCCCACAAGGTTACGCTGATGGCCGTACCGCAAGGCCGGCCCACTTCCGGTCCCGCGGAACCACCGAACGACCTTCGCGCGGAAACGCGCGCGTTCACTCACGCCCGCACATGGCGCGGACGCGCGCGAGACGACGAGCACCCGGCCGATCACGTGACGGACAATGGCAATAGATCGAAGGAAGGTGAGCCGTTATCGAGGAGAAGAAAAATCACCAACGTACAGGCGGCGCGATCGAGCGCGATCGATGCCTGATCGGCACTTGAAACGTACGCGAACGGGAAACGTCGCGCACCGCTTTCCGATCCGTTAAGTTCGTTATCAGTCCCTTTCCTCGGCGTTCGCCTCGTATCGTTGCAAAATCGTTCATTCTAGGTCACGCGCTCTGAAGCGTGAACCGTTGGGATAATTAAAATAATTTACGTGGCACGTATACGCACGCGCGCACGGCGCATACGCGCGTTTGCTCACATCGGCGATTAACACCTCGCGAGCGAGTCGACGTATCGGCCGGTTGCAACTTTGCGTGTATTCCATTACGTACAGGGTATTGCATTATGTACGCCAGGAATAACGACAATGACGAAGCGAAGAAAACACTCGATCTTTCCCCGATGAACCTTTCCCCGCGGAATAACGCTCCTCCTCCTCGTTCTACATATCTCTGTATATTTAACTCTGGGGTTTCAAGCCCGTCGAAATAGCCGAGATAGTCGAGATGGTCCATTCGAGAATGACGATACGGAGAGAGGTTGCGAGACGCGCGATCAAATCCCATCCGCGCACGGGATTTCGGTTTTAAAACACGACGCTAATTCCGGACGACGATTGCCGAATTTTCCATTTCAGAACGAGCATTCGACATTCTCAAAGCACTCCTCGCGTCCAAGTATCTCTCGCTCACCATCCGAGGCCGACCCTTTTTACGTAACACCTTCCCGCTCGCGTTTTCGAGATATGAGACGAGATATAGTCTATCGTAAGTGCAGTCGCCCCATAGTTCTATCTTACTTTAGGCATCATGATACGTAGAGCGAGCCACCGTGGACACGTACGTGCGCGCTTCGCTCATACGTGCGGCAGCGCGCTCGGCTACGACGCATCGAACAGGTAAATGCGATAACCGTACTCTCGTATATACATACAACACAGGTACCCGTGCAATCTTGCTGCACTAGTTATCGCCGAGTGCAGCGAGACGCGCCCGAGGTGTACCTCGCCGCGAGAAGCAGCGTTTGCCGAGACCGAGCGAGGGAGGGGTGCATGGGTGGGGGGGCAGGCGAGGCTGAGGGGAACGCGCGCGCCGCGCCGCGCCGCGCCGCGGCGCGGTGCGGCCCCGAGCGGTCAAGCGTATCGGGGACCGATGTACGGTCCCGCCAGCGCGATACCGCCCGAGTGTGTCGTCGGCCCGGCAGCGCGCATCGTATCGTAGCGAGCGCAGCGGCAGTGGCAGGTAGCTCCCGGCTGGTTGGCCCCTGCGAGTGCAGGGGAGTGCAGGTTGCGCATGCTGGGTACTCGCAGGGGCCGAACCGAGCCGGTCTACGTTTTCGGAAACGGGCATACGTTCTCTCTTTCTCTCTCTCTCTCTCTCTCGTCTCTAGCATCCCCTCGGCGCGCGCAAAGCGCGCGCGACGAGGATTCAGTATCGGCGAATTGTCAGGAGAAAAAGAGAGATGGCGAGCGTCGTCGCGACGCGGTCAACATCGCTCCCCCGTCGCGCATCCCCTCCTCTCTTCTCTCTCTCTCTCTCTCTCCCTCTCTCTCTCTTTCTCTCTCTCTCTCTTCCACTCGCTATTTGAGAACGCGAGCGCGCGTGCACGCGCGCCCGCGATAGTTACGACGCCGGGCTTCGGCGACGTCGGCCGGCTAAGTTCAAGGCCCTCCGCGGCCGCCCTACCCGGGCCTTCTATGCACCTTCGGGGTCACGTGACGCGGCTCAAGGTCTTCTCTCCCCACCACGGGCGCGTCGCGGCCGCCCGTGGCCGCATCGAGGCAAGTCGGAACCGGGGGCACGAGCGGCCACGCCATCGTGTTGCAACGGTGCAACACTGTTGCACTCTTCTTCTTCTTCTTCTTGTTCTTCTCTTCCTCTTCTTCTTCGTCGTCGCCGTTGCTGTCACTATGCAACCATCGCAACCATCATAACCCTCGTAATCATCATCATCATCATCATCATCATCATTGTTCTCATCATCATTGCCGATTCGTCATCGTCAATGGCGACGAGCAGGCCGACCGCCGACAACCGTGGGTGACGACGAACGATGACTACGACGGCGATGGAATCTCATGCCTGTTCCTCCTCCTCCTCCTCCTCGTTTTCCTCCTGTTGCTGCTTCTTCTTCTGCTGCTCCGTCTCCTTCTCCTCCCGCTCCTCCTTATTCTTGTGCATCGAGATACGGACTCGGGTCAGTGACATCGCGTAAGGACGGTCGGAGGAAGCGTCGGCTCGCGAGCCGAGAAAAGAGAGAGAGAGAGAGAGAGAGAGAGAGAGAGAGAGAGAGAAACGTTGCGCCAGGCTCTCTGGCTCGCCGCCGCTGCCTCGACAGGTAGGCACGACCGATCGGATCACGGTGAGAGCCGCTTTGACGTCTTTTGTGTGTCCTTTACGTCGCTCCGTTGTAAGCTCGTTTGTTACCGTTGTCCGCGGACAATGGGGAAGACAGGTTCGCTATTGGTGATCTCCAGCGATGACCTCCAGCGATTTTTCAGGCGCAACAACGCGCAGCCATGCTGAAACGGACACCTTTGTTTAGCCGGCGACGAGAGGGCTGTTCCCGCAACTCCTCTCGCGCGAGGTGCATCTCCCCTTCGGCGCAAGGCGGGGCGGTGCGGGGGCGGTGCGGGGGCGAGGAGGGGGAGGAGAAAAATTCGCGTGTCGCCGGTGAACTCGCGCGCTGCGCAGCGCGCTTCCGCGCGCGATCGGCGTCTTCGGCCGGCAAGTAAGCCCTCCAGCGCGGCACGATAACAATATCGGGAGAGGATAAAAATGAGTCACGGAGGAAGGGAGCAACAACCGTAAACGCAGTTAGCGAAAGCCGGGCTACTCCCACGTAAGCGCTTACGGTGTAAGCCGATTCTCCGCCCTGCACCCGACCGGCGCGCACCAGCTCGTCCTCTTTTTGCGGCGAATCAGCAGCGAGCTCATTATAAAATGTGCAAGTTGTCCTCCATGTGTGGGATCTCTTTCGTTTCACCGTCGGGCCCCGACGATATCCGTCCCCTGCCCGACGTAGCGAACAAAGCATCGTCCTCCACGCTGGCGATAAGGCGATCGGTGCTTCTTATCAAAACCGCGAGACGATACGCGTCTACCGATTCCGAAGGACATCGACGAAAGCTCCCGGCAAGCCAGGCCGTTGCAGTTTTCCGAAGCGTCACGGGACGTCATTAGCGTTATTCGCTTGACTCGAAGGCTCTCGGAGTATTATAAGTATTATCTTGAACATAACGGATACCGAAGAAAAGAAAACACCGATCGATCCGAAGAGACGCGTCGAGTGGGCCGATCGCGGAGACCAAGGCAGAAATGCACGCGCCGACCTCACCCTTTTCTTTCCCCCGTTGCAACGAAAAAAGAGAGGGGAAGAACGCGCGCAACGGTAACAGCCGTTAAGGTTGTTTACCGTCCAAGACCTTTAGCCAAGATGACCGTTGTTCGATCGGCGTGCCGTTCGTTCCCACATCGGCAAGGGCGCGCGACGGGGTGGTTGCGCGCACGATGCACGCGCGCGCCGGCTTCCTCGTGTCTCGACACGAGCTCTCCGCGGCAAGCCGCGGCATGGCAGGTGACGCGGAAGAGGGATCGACGACCTACCGAGTGTATACCGGCGGCTCTATTTTAAGCGGGTCGCGAGCAGAGTCCCCGATCGCCAGCATCGCGGAATGACCGTGAAAGACGCGACGCTCCTCCGCTCTGCTCCGCGCCGCGTCCTCGCGGCGACTGGCTCCTCCCGCCCGCGCGCGCGCGCTTTACGTTGAGGCCTGCCGGTCTCCGAGGAGGAAGCACCGCTGGTTAAGTGTAACTCGCTCGCACGCAACGGCGGAATCGCGACGCGACTCTTGCGATTGCTCATCGAACGTGGAGAACCTATGAGAAGACCCTCTTTGAAACTCGTTGAAGGGCCTCGGTGAGGGAAACGCGATCTTCAAGGGTGCGTACAGGTGGATGCAGGCGGAAAAGAGATGCGGCTAACTTATTCTAGTCCCTGTTCATCACTTTTAGTCGAGTAAAATGGATAACTAGAAGAGAAATCGTCAAGGACGACGATGCGTTCGCCGACGTGACGGGAAGAAAGAAGAGGTCCGAATGATGAAAATCGCCGAGATTAACATTAAGCGAGCGCGATATTGCCGCGGTAGCGCGGATCCCTTGGTCGGCTCGCCGACAAAAGGGCGAAATAATAATAACGGCGAACGGGTATCGCGCCCAAACGGTCATGCTAAACTCCGAAGGTTCGATATTACGAAAGTGGGCGTCAACCGTGCGTTTCGCTGCCGCGTTGCGCATTATCGCTCTCGATACATATTCTATGAGGCCGGTCGCTCTCGAGAATACACATCCGCGACGAGCCCGCGGGAAGAGAAGCAATATCGATGAGCAAACAGGTCGCCCCTGGATTGATATCTGTGGAAATTGATATCCAGGCGGCTTCGATCACGCCTTCTGGAAAAGAGTCGTCAGAGAGAGCGAACAAATGCCAGGTGTCGGGATCATTAAGAGATCCCGCTGCTCTCTACGGTTCTACGCTCTTGTCGGCCGAGGTTGCTGCTTGCATCGCGCCGTTCTTGCAGCGACCGTTTTTCCGCGAGACATCGACCAAACGGCCAGGTTCTGCTAGACGATTTCTTATTTAACGGCGAACGCGAGACGGACCGCCGATCGTGCGAATTCCGTACGAGTGCGTTGCGCGCGAAATAAAACGGTATCTCGGACTGGAGTGGTTTTCCTCGGCATGCTCCGGCATGCTCCGACATGCCGCTCCATTTCTCGCCGCCTTAACGCGATAGTCGACGCCCGTCGCGGATCAGCGCGATTATTCCGCCGCTGATCCGCGCTTTCCGCGCCAACATTCCGCACAGCGCGATTCTGGCGAAATCGAGGCAAGAAGGGAGATGTCATCTCCCCTTATCATTTTACTCGTATCGTTTTACTTGCGTTTTGCGAATATACCGTTACAGCATAACGCATCGAGCCTGAGCTTTCCGGGTCTCCCATCAAGTTGTCGGTCTCTATCGATGTCGCTTCACGCGAATCTTTAACATTTTCGTTTACCCGCAGCTTCCGATCCTTGCGCTTAAATCCAAGAAAAATTACACAAGACCCTTTGTAGCATTTCCCACATTCCTCCTCCCTCCCTCTCTCTCTCTTTCTCTCTCTCTCCCCTCTCTAGCCGTAGAGCCAAAGAGCCTGCCAGAGTCATCGCGAGGCATCCATCTTCCAGAAGAAGTGATTCCCTCGAGCCGAATCCCTCGAGACAATCGCGTAACGAGCGGCGAGCGGGAGGCTCCCCGAGAAATACACGATTTCAGCATTAACGCGCCGCGACCCGGCCCTCTCGCGGAAGCTCTCGGTCTGACCTGGTCATCTCGGTTGAACCGCGATCGCGCGCGGGGGCGGGGGAGGCCGCTTATTGCTCGCGGCCGCGTCACCGGCCGGGACATACGCTCCGTACCGCGAAGCACCGCCGCATTCCGCGAAAATACCGCACGCGCGGTGGTGGGAGGGGCCGGGCCCCTCGCGTCGCGGGATCCCCTTCGGTCCCCGAAGCCGGTAGGCGCGCGTTTTCCTTTCACCCGGGCCAGAGTGTGCGGCTTGTCAAGCCGGGGCCCGGTCGCAGGCTCCGGCAGCAGCCGCATATCTTCGACATATCGCGAATGCACGCGCGAGCGTGAGAGCGTGTACGCGAGAGGGACAGCCAGTCAGGCAGGCAGGCAGGCAGGCAGGCAGGCAGGCAGGCAGGCAGGCAGGCTGCGGCCTGGGTGTCGATTAAAATTATTATTGCCGGCGGTGGGGCATTTTTTCAACGACATCGGGAACCGGTTCACAGCTGCGCGCGAGCGCGCGGCTACCGCCTCGCGCCGCTGTCTGCCGCCCGTGCACGCGCGTTTCCTTTTCGCAGCGGCGCCGCGAAATCGTTGCCAATCGGCAGCTCGCTATTTCCGGGTATTTCAGGAAAACGCAGGAGCGCACGGCTTTTATTCATTTGCACCGATCGACACGCGATGAGAGGGACATAAAGTTTCGAGATTACCGGGCGATTAATGCGAAGAGAGATGACGTTAATGACGATCCCTGCCGTCAAGAAGCTCGAGAGAGAGAACCGTGAGTGAGGAGGACCGAATTTTTTCTTCTCTTCGCTGGGCATGCAAACTCTCGAGAACAATGCTCTTTCTTTTCTCTCTCTCTCTCTCTCTCTCTCTCTCTCTCTCTCTCTCTCTCTCTCTCTCTCTCTTTTTAAGGGAGCTCAACGTTGCAGTTGGGGTCTCGGGGTCGTTGACGCGGTCGAAGCGAGGAATCGAGGAATATCTGAGAAATATCTCGTCGTTCGGTCAGATAGTCCGAAGCACCGTTTAATATCGCCGGCGAAGAGATTTGGCGAAAAAAATCGGCGGCCCGATTAGTTTTCCGCCGACGTAACGTGCGTGTAATAGCAGTAGCGTGCGGTGCCGTTTCGAGAATGCGGCAATACGAGACCGCCACGTCGAAAGGCGATGCAATCCCGAAACCGGTATCTATCAGGGCGAATGCGGCGCGAGGAGAGTGCGCGCGGGGAGGGCAGATTCGCGTCGCGTCGCGTCGCGATCCGCTCCTCGCGTTTTCGTAATCGGCGACCTTTGCGGAGAGAGGAGGTGTGCGTTCAGGAGACGTCGGCCATTCCGCTCAGGCGATTCCGAGGGCCTCGGAGCTCGTCGGAGCGTTTTCCAGGCGACGAGCGCGCGTGGGAAGACTTGGTTCGCTTTGTGGACGCGAATCGCTCCGCGTCATTCGTCTAATATTACCTCCGTTGGACACCGCGCGAGGACGAGGAACAGGGTCGCTCGCACTCTCGCGTCAAAGCGTGAATCCATTAAAACGCGAAACCGCGAGCGAAACGCGACGCAGCTCGCCGTTATGACTACTCGCGTCCTGCGCCCTCGTGGCAACTCCAGGAGCAGCCGGGAGTGCAATTCAACGAGATTCCTCGCGAGCCGATGCCCCCGCCGATCCTCCCCCTCTCTTCGAGCGCGATCGGTGATGAGCGATCAGCGCGGAATTCAAGATTCCATCGGCGCCGCGGTCACCACGTTTCCAACTTCATTCGCTCGCGCGGAACAGCGCGCGATCTGAAAGGCCGCATTCCTGATCGGCGAGAAACGAGCAACCGGAAAGAACGAGTGACCGGCCTTCCCGCTTCGACCGCACGCCGAAAAACCACGGGCGGCCCGCAGAGGGAGGGAGGGGAGGGAGGGAGGAGATGACGATGATGATCGCCGCGGCGGCAGCGGTGGTCGCGGCGAGTGGAAGTGGCGATCAAGGCGCGGTTCGGTCGAGAAAGGTTCATCAATATTCATAAGTTACTAGGCCTCCTCGCCGCGGCGTTCTCAAGGATCCAGGGAGTTTCCAGCGCGTACTTCTCTACGTTCCCCCCCCCCCCTCCCCCTCCCCCCGACCCTCGCCGCCCTTGCCGCATTCACGGCGCTCTTTTTTCTCTCCCCCCTCATCCGCGTGCACACGCCCGCGCGCATTAATATATATCGAGGACTCCGATATATGCGCGCCGCGACCGCGACGGCGACGTGTTCGGTGCGCGCGCGCGCGCGACGATAAGATCGACCGCGCCGAACGCGTTTGTACAATCCGACACGGCGGAGACGCGCGCGAGACCAGCGCGAGACACGAGAGGGGCGCGGGGAGGGCGCGGGTCTCGCCGCGCTGCGCGACATTCTTTCTCGCGCGCGCTCTCAGGACCGCCGGATTGCACGTGACGGCTGCGTCGGCTGTGTCATGTGTCCGGTAGCCCGCAAAGGTCAACGGCGGTTATGAATTATTGTCGCTCGGACCATCGCGTTTTCGATGCTCGTTTAAATTAATACGTGCTCCAAGGTCGACGGATCGCGACTCGGTTCGCTTTTCCCGTGCATCGGCAAGCGGAGGAGCTTGGGAAAGGCGAGACTGAGATTGGCCAATCGTCGATTCGTTTCGCCGATGAAGACGTTCGGGAAAGATGCCCGATGAACGATCTCGGGCATCGAATGCAGGATTGACAGTCGCAACGTCGTAAGGAGATGAAAAAGGGACTGACGGACGAAGAATCAGTCCAAAATCGGAAACGCGGGCAATAGATCCGCACGATGAAAAGCAGGTTTTTAATTGGTTAAAGTCCAACACTCAACACGGCTGGCTGGCAGGCGAACGCGAGCGCACAGGGTGCCTATACCGGACAGCTTAGATGTTGAAGGACCGAAAGACAGAAACACAGCAACCTTCCTGGGAAAGGTCCAGCGGCAGGGGKTTTCCTCCATAAACCATCCAGAACAACAACAACGAGCGTAACAAACCTGGATAGAGAAACGCAAAAGATTCAAAAACGCCTCGAACAAAACCATTGGTAGCGAGACTGAAGAACAAACGGAGTTTGTAAAAAAGAAAAGAAAGAAAAAGTCACAACGTCGTAGCTGTAATTAATTCGATTAATCAGATCCAATTGCTATTCTCCGATCGATTGTGCGGCATCCATGCGGCAAACGTGATTCCTTGCTTATCTTCCTCTCTCTCTCTCTCTCTCTCTCTCTCTCTCTCTCTCTCTCTCTCTCTCTCTCTCTCTCTCTCTCTGTTTCTTTTTCTTCAAATAATCGTGCATGGTGGACGGCGATGCGCGGTAGCAATTTATCGAGCTGACGGCGCACAGGTGATATTTCGTTGCGGGCGTGCAGTTACGCGGGAATATCTCCGATTTCTTTTCACGTCAGCTATAACGAGCGTGATGTCGCCGCTTATGTAAGTCTTTGGGCTTGCACACAGACGCAGCGTTAACGTAATCGCTATTTATTTTTATCCGGGAAAATGTAATATCGCGCGCCACCGCGTGGCGTACCGCTAATGATCGCCACGATTACAAATACCGATGTTTAACGATTTACGTCATTCGCCGCGATGATGAATCGCAGCGATGGCGAGCCTTTTGCATTACCGAGAGTCTTGCATGCGCATCTAACGAATCGACCGACTGGTCGTCGAGAATCGGGAATCATTTCCCGAACGAGGATCGTGTATCATATCCCTTCGATGGAGATGTATGCGGGCAGTACAAATTAATTCCTTGCTTTCGATTCCGAGCGCCGCAGATCTCATCGAAACCGCCAAATTTCTGCCGCAATTAGCCGCGGCCCGGCAAATGGCTCAAGGTCATCGCAAACGATGGGGACTGCTTTGTCGATTAAGATCTCTCTTCCCCCCCCCTCTCTCTCTCTTTTATAAATGAATTTTCGAAACTTTTACGAAAAAGCAAGAGATTAACTTGTAACACATTTTTGCGAGGCTAAACATACTCCCGATGAAGGAGAAGCTAGGAACGAACGTAGCAGACAATCGACTGCTAAATATAAGAGCTAATAAAATTTGTCGTTTCTCTTCTTTTATGAGATAATAAGAATAATATCCTGCGATGATAATATCAGAGATACGTTTCTAGGATCGAATGGAGATCCGCGGGCGAGGCCCTTCGTACGTCGCCTTCGTGTTTCATTGCGAAATACGTTGGCAGCGTGGACAAATGCGGATCGAATCGATTCCTCGCATAAATCGCGCAGTTCGGAAAAGAGGAGAGAAGGCGCGCGCCGGCGCGCGCGGTAAATATAGTTTTACTTGGCACACGCGAGTCTAACGACCACCAAACGCGGAGAAAGTTCTTCTAAGCGCGTTCCGTGACCTTTCGTATCATTCCGGCGCTCGGGAAGAAAGAAAGGAAAAAAAAAAAAGAAAAAGAAGAGAAAAACAGCGGTCAAACGAGGGTGCAACGCACGCGTGCTTTCGCCGTTTCACTCGCACAGCCGCTACGCTCGAAACGCACCGCCGAGCAAGCCGCGCAAATCCGACGCCGCGCGTAACGACGCGGACGACGACGCGACGCGTTGCCGCGCTTAATCTAATCGACTGCGCGTTCTTTTCCCGCCGAAGGACGTCAGTCAGTCGATTCATCCTGTTGCTCTAAACGTCGTTAACGCGTCATTAGCGGCTCGGCGCAAGAATCGTCCCGCGAACATCATCGAAACAACGGCAGGCCGGATTAATTAAAGGTCAACGATTCCGCGCCATCTCCGTTACGTAAAAAGCAGAAGAAAGTCGCGCTGCTCTTCGAGTGCTCCTCTTGGTAAGCAGCCGTTAAAATCGGGCTGAAGGAGAAGAGAAGAGAAAAGAAACCAGGAAACCTGAATAAGAGAATTTCTCTCTCGCCACTCGCCACTCAAGAAAATCTCCGGCAGAGGGAAAGAGAGAGCGAGCTTGCTTCAATTTTCCGGCCACCGCCGCGAGCAGCATTGAAACAGCCTGTATACCAGGATACAGCCGAGCGAAAGGCAAGCGACGTAGGTGGAGCCGTCAAGGTGGAGCGCTCGATCCATCCGAGAAGGGGAGAACAGACAGGTCGTGCGTTCCCGCGTCTCCTCGTCATCGTCATCGTCATCGTCCTCGTCGTCGTCGTCGTCGTCGTCGTCGCGACCCGCGCGCGAATTGCACGCCGATACAGCCATTGTCGCGGTCGACGCAGCGTGCCGCGTACCGTGAATTATAACCGCTACAAGCTAACGCCCATGTCCGTTGGTTCGTTCCCCGTTTCGTTTTCTCTCCGTCGAACGAGCGAGTTGAACGGAGGAGCCGAGTGAACCGAACCGAGCGAGCGATTTTCTTGGCCGCCTTCCGCGTCTCCTGCCCGCCCCTCTCCCCACCCCCCAGCCCCTCTCTATCTCCACAGCAATAGCTTCGATCGCTGCCGAACTCGCGGGAGCGAGTTTCGCGGCGAGTCGCGTTCACGATTCCTTCTCCTTCGCGTTTTCTTCTCGCGGTCGCTTTGCTCCCCTACCTTGAGAAACGCCCGCCTCGATGACGATTCGGCAGCAGCGATCTCGTATCCGCGCTCGCGCCGCCGCTGCCCCCGCTGCCGCCGCCGCCGCCGCCGCCGCCGCCGCCGCCGCAGCCGCCGTTGTCGTTACCGCGAGAGAAAGGAGAGGAGAGGAGAGGAGAAGAGTGGGTTCGAACGTACCGAACGAGACGCGTCGCGATGAGACGAGATCGGGACCGGGATCCGAGAAGAAAGAGGAAGAGAAAGAGGGGAGGGAAGAAGGAATGGAAGGGAAAAGAGCGAGAGACTCGCGGTTCGTAAGGAGCAGTGGTGCCCCGCTGGAGCATCCTCCTTAAAGGGTCTTCTTAACACATGAATCTCGTGGATTATGAACGCTCTTGCGTCACTTTTAATTAAAGCTCTAGAACGTGCTAGATGATCCCTTGTCGAAACGAGTCAAATTTGAACACTGAACGAACCTGGTTCGTTTCTCCCGAAGGCAAGCGAGGATTCGTGAGGAAACATTGTGAAACTGTCTCATTTTTTTAAGAATCCTCCTTGCATGCGATTAATGTGCAAGCAATTAACATGTAAATTGCGAAAGCAACAATTCGTCTAACTAAAGCTCGATGATTTATCAATTGCTCGCTTGCAGCTGTTCTTCTTTTCTCAAGGGGCGTTGCTTTTTAGGAACACGCTCCGAGTCACGAATTCGCGTGACAACGTTTAAGGCTTGAATTGATTATCTAACGTATCGATTGCGTTCTCGCGATTACGCTAATGCGCGATATGGAAAGGCACTACTAGCAAAGTGCTCATTTTTGCAACAGGTTAGGATACACCTGTTGCTCAATTGTCCCTCACACAAGTGAGTCCCTCCTATAATACAACGCACATCTGGGCATATTATTTTTTATACGCATTCTTACGTACACGTGTTTATCGTTTTCCACATAAAAATACATTATGCAGTTATTTTACATGCATGTAAAATAGCTCTTCGCATAATCGCAAAACACGTTACTTTTCATTAGCATGCAAATTGAGTGGCGTGCAAATTGACAGTTAAATCAATATCGACGATACACGTCATAGTAATATCGCAATGATGACAGAATCGCGTTAAAGATGCGTGACGACCGTTAACACGGGGAGCAGCAGCTCCGCGAGAGCAATGTGGAGGCAACGGTATCGCGCGTTGAGCGTCACTGGTCCATAGAGTATCGTGCAGCGCGCCCTTAGTGGGGATGAGTGGAAGGAACGCGGGCGAGGGGAGGCGACACGTGGAAGGGGGCTCAAGGCCGGTCGCACTGTCACGCCAGAAAGCTTGTGCGCCGAAATATCAACAAGCCTTTTCTACGCGCGGTGTCTCCCCAGCCTGCCCCGATCGTTTCCGATCGCGCGCGCGGCTTTCTCGAGGACGGGGGGCGGGGTGGGGGAAGCTTCTATCGAGCTATCATGCGATTCGCGGAGCCCACCTGGGAGCCAATCACGGAACGAGCGCACAGCTCAATCGCTCAGATATATTAACTGGGGTTTAACGCCCGAGAATTGAAAAGAAACGCAGACGACGGAGACAGAAAGGGAAGCAGAAGAGACAGAAGGCAGCAAGAAGATAAATGGAGAGAGAGAGAGAGAGAGAGAGAGAGAGAGAGACAGAGGAGAGGAGGGCGAGAAAGGAGGAATCACTGAATAGAGAGACAGCGTGTACGCATGCATGCAGGCACGCATGCGCATTGAGTTTCAGACAGGTGGCACGACTATGGCGGCTGACAGCTGACAGCACATGAACTGCCGCGTATCGACAGTTTATGAGATCGGGGGACGATCAAGCGCGAGGGAAGAATAGGACCACGCGCAAGACAACATCCGCGAGTTCGAGTACGTACGCGTCCGTTCTCTCTCGCGGCGCGTAAGGGAGAGCGAGAGGGAGAAAGGGAAAGAGGAAGGAACGTAACGTTCCGAATATCAGTGCGGCCAGATGAAATCGTCGTCGCCAGGTGTGCGACGCGAAATCGAATCCGGATCGCGAATCTCGAAGCTGCTCACGCGGATCAGGCCGCACGCGTGAAAGAACGCGCGACAGAGAGAAAGAAAAAGGAAGAAAAGGAGAAAGGGAGGGCGGACCGGGGCGGGAGGGGGAGGGGGAGAGGAGGAGGAAAAGGGGCACGCGGCGCAGGAGGAGGAGGAGGAGGGAGGAGAACGAGAAGGACGCGAAGAGAAAAGAAAGGAGGGAGAAGGGAAGGGGACCGGGGAAGGGAAGCGGCCGCGAGGACGGAGAGGGGGAAGAGAGGAATACGGGGACGTGAAGGGGGCGTACGAGGGGTCATCGGGAAACATAACCTCCGTGCGTCCCGTGCTCTCGCCGTTTGCACGGCGAACAGGCCATTAAATGTATGTTACCGTCGCGGTCCTCGCGCGGGAGTGCTCTTACCTCGTCGTCGAGCTTGTCGAGCTGCACTCTCTCTCTCCCCCTCTCTCCTCTCACTCGTTCTCTCTCTTTCTTTCTTTCTTTCCTTCTCTTTCTCCGTCGGCCTTTTTCTCAGCACAATCACAGAATCGCACGGTAGATGGTGACGGTGACGGTGACAGTGACGGTGACGGTTGAGCTGATGACGACGACGAGGACGAGGATGATGACGACGACGTTGTCGCGCACCGTATACGCGTATCGTGCGAATTCTCATCAGCTCGCGGTCAAAGGACAAGCTACGGTAAGGCACTCCTGACAGTCTTTTCGCGATGACGTGCGCGCGGACCACTGTTGCGCCGAGGCACCTATCCTGTCGTGCCGAGGCACAACGAAGGGCAAACGATCCGCAAGCGAGAACGTATCACGTCGCACTGGTCGGCACCGACCACACTTGCGTGCACGAGAGAGAAAGGAGAGAAAAAGATCGGAGAAGAGAGAGAGAGAGAGAGAGAGAGAGAGAGAGAGAGGCAAGGAACTGAGAGAAAGAGAAAGACAGAGAAAGAGCGAGCGAGCGAGCGAGAGAGAGTGTGAGAGAAAGATAGATAGATAGATAGATAGATAGATAGATAGATAGAGAGAGAGAGAGAGAGAGAGAGAGAGAGAGAGAGAGAGAGAGAAACAGAGAGCACGCACGGGGAGGAGGAACAAGGAAGGAGGGACAGGGAAGGAGCGAGAGTAACGTGGAAAAAAGACGGCGAGCAGAGCACCTCGCGCCGCTGCTCCCGGTGGACGCGATTATCGGGAACTCTCGATGATCGAAGGTAAAGTCGTGCAGGGCGAACGAACTCCGCTGTAGGCGCGCGCGCGCGCACGCGCCTACACACACATGTACGCACGCACGCACGCACGCATGCACGTACACACACTCACCGGCGCACGCGCGCGCAGCAACACGCAACGCGCCGTCGCGTCGCGTCGCGTCGCGTCGCCTCGCGTCGCGTCACGTTACAACGGCGACGAGTTCGAGTCACGGGCGGTCACGGGTAGCCACAGGCACGGACCACCTCTGACTCTCCGTCTCCGCTGACTCTCTGGCTAGTGGCACCTCTATGCACCACGAGTTCGCGCTCGGTCGCATCCAACCTCTCTTTCTCTCTCTTTGCTTCTCTCCCTCTCTCCCACTCTGCCCGCCTGCCTCCTCCCCTTCCTCCCTCGCGCTCCTCCTTTCATCTCGCTCTTTCCGCGAGCGCCGTGCGTGGCCCTAGTACCTGCGTTGCTCCATCTTTCTCCCCTTTTTCCATCTCCTTTCTTCCCCCCTCCCCTCCCCCGTCTCCCCCTCCCTCTCTCGCTGTTCCTCTCTCGCCGTCTCGCTCCTTCTTTTTGTCTCAAGCGGTGACCGTGCGCCGCGAAAGCAACGCCGATAGTACAGTACACGGTCGCGCGATGCCGACACCGCCGACACTCGTCCCCCTCCTCTCCTGCGTTTGCCCCCACTCCGGTGGCTAAAACACAAGCGCGAGATTCCATGGTGCGACGTGACGCGTTTACGTCGCCTTCCTTTGCCGTTCGCCGGCCTGGCGACATGGCGGCGGCGGTAGCGGCGGCGGCGGCGGCGGCGGCGGCGGCGGCGGCGGTGGCGGCAGCGGTGCGATCGGTCGCGGTGGCCCCTACCGTTGGAATGCCGGCTTACGTGTGTACACATGTTCTACGTAACAGCGGCGATCGCCCTCGAGAAGCAGAAAGAAAAAAGGGAACCTGCAAAGAGTTTTCGCGATAACGCACGCGTCTCACGCTCGCGATAAACGCCGACGTCGTATCGGAATCGCGTACAACGCTCGCGCGATAACGCGCGATACGCCTCTCTCGGCGACTGAAGCTCGGAGACTGTAGCGCGCGAAACATCGTATTCGTCAAGTCTCACCTGTTATTGCGTGAGATCCTTTGACGGGCCTCGTTAAGGAGATTCCCTTTGATTAATCGGGACTAATGGGATAGTCCTCTCCGGCCTCTCGCTCTTTAGAAGAGGAAGCCGCCACGAAGTATCGCGCCATGAAATAATGCACTCGCGAGTTCGAGCGCGACAGACTCGCACCGCGAAACGCATGCCGAGCGAACGAAAATCGTCACGGTTCAACGCACGACTCTGACCGAGTCTGACTCGAGGAGCGCTTTGCTCCTTTTAACTACAATCGGCCGTTCCGGCTCGTGTCGATTGATCGAGTATGGCGAATCTCAATGAGCACGGAAGGGCATAGTTAACCGATGCGATTCCCCAATGCGGAAAGCGCATCAAATGGCACCTCTTCCCTTCGTCCTCTCGCGGAAAATTGCGAAAATACGGGAGCAGGATCCAGGATCCTGTTCTATCTCTGTCATTTCGGGCAAGTGACATAACTTCGTCCCTTCTGCCCGTCGACGAGCAAAGTCGCGTGTCCGCGACAAGCGCATGCCCCGCGAGTGCAGAAGCGCAACGAGGCCGATACATGCCGTGTCCGCCTGATAAGATCAGGTCAGCGTCAGCGTTATCGAGATCCGCGACAACGAGCGCGCGATTCTGCAAAAGATCTATTTTCAGACGCGGCGATTCAGCAGCAGCGATATCGGCCCGATATCGGAGTCGCGACAACGAAGGCGCACGAAACGATCGGATGGATCGGAACGATCTGAATGGTGATGGCATCTCGAAATTATTATTCCTCCGGTTCCAGCCGATACATTACGGAAACGGACGGGGGGAGGGGGGAGGGGGAAGAGGGTAATATAACGCTTCGGTCGCCGCTCTCGGTGACGCAACGCAACGATGACATAGAATTTTATTTGCTTTATTCTGTATTATATACACACGACGCGTATAAGGACACCGATCATTTATCTCGCGAGCGTTAATATTCCTTTATTTAGGTAAAAATATGCCCGCGCGCGCGCGCGCGCGCGAATACGGCGGATATTCCCTCTCTCTCTCTCTCTCTCTCTCTCTCTCTCTCTCTCTCTCTCTCTTTCTCTCTTTCTCTCTCGGACGATCGGAGATCGTCGATCAGCGCAGGCAATCGCCTCCGACAGCATTCTTAAATCCCTTCCTCTTGCTCCCTCTACCGCTCCCTCCTTCCCCCTCCCCCTCGCCCACCTCTGCATTCGAAGAAACCCGTGATTCATCGAGCCGATGCCCGATGTCCGAAAAATGCCCTTTTCATGTACGCGTATTAGATACGCGTCAGGTTTGATTCACGCTGTTGGATTACACGTAAATAACACAGCAACACCTTCGGCGTTGATGGTCGACGTTGCCTGGAACGGTCCTACTCGTTAAAATCGATTGCTCGAAACAATGAGGAACTATACGATACACGGTATACGACCCGAAAAAATCCAGAAGCGAAAAGAGAATTCATCTAAGGTACCGTCACTCGCGTGACGCCGTTAACTTCTTAATTACGGACGACGGACACGAAGCAAAAGTGGTTTAGCCTAAGCTGAAGTACAGGGGACTCGGCATTCCCTCCGTGGTTCTCTCGCGAGGAACTTGAAAGTTATCGTGCACTGCGCGTGGAACCCTTGGCGCGACTCCAGCGCCAATCTGGCTGGTTCCAAGTCTTCTTCTTCTTCATCTTC
Organism: Eciton burchellii; assembly: GCA_020341155.1. Classification (NCBI taxonomy): domain Eukaryota; kingdom Metazoa; phylum Arthropoda; class Insecta; order Hymenoptera; family Formicidae; genus Eciton; species Eciton burchellii. Next base: position 129,436 of record JAHMML010000032.1, on the reverse strand, counting down.
TTATGGGACCATGTCCTGTATTTTATCCAGTGTGCCTGCGACGTTGATCTCCAACTTTCGCATCGACGTTTCGGAGACTGTCCAGGTGACCCGATGTCATTTGATTTTTCATTTCTTGCGATTTTTGCAAGCCGGTTATCGTCCATCCTCTTTACTCGTCTTCTGATCCATCTTGTGTCCATCTTGGATCCCGTGGATGTCGCGGATGTCTTTGTATTCCATTCCGCAGAGCGATGCAGGTTCTCATCACCATTGTTCTTGTGAGTTGTCTTTGTTTCACGGTTGTTTACGCTCTTGTTTCGGTAACATGAATCATTATAAGTCTCATTACGAGTTCTCCCTTCTTCTCCTTCTTCATCTTCTTATGGACCGTGTCCTGTATTTTATCCAGTGTGATGTTGATGTGCAACTTTCGCATGGACATTTTGGACCGCCACCCTGGCGGGCTGGGAATATTTGGTTTTCCATTTCCGGTTGCAGATCTTGACGCAAAACTTGACGCAGGAAAGCGTGATGCATTACAGACATTACAGACAACCAAATCGTTGTTGAATAGCTTTCCGCTTCCAGTCGAGTATCGCTATTGCTGTGATCGCAGACAGATTGACTTTCGCTTGATCAAGTACGCGCGAGGATCGGCGCAGAGCACGTTCGCAAGCGGCTTCCTTGAAGACTCGGACCTCAGCAGCCTCTGTTCGCACGGAGAAGATTGCACGAGATTCTAAATAAATAGGAAACGTTACGTATACACCTCGATAAAGTAATAAAATATCAAGATACAAACATCCCTTAAAAAGTGGGGGAAAACACGTTGGTTGCGCTGTGCGATTAAGGTACCAGCTTCGTATCTACCCAGTAATAATCGCGTGTACACGTGTGTGTGCGTGCGCGGTCGCACTTGTGCCTTCACATACCTATATATATATATATACATACATAYATAYATACATACATACATACACACACACATATATATATATATATGTATAGGCAGCGCGCCATAACTAACAACGCATAACAACGACAAAGATTTCCATCGCGTTCGCCCGCTCGCGAACGAGAATCAGGTACGTGCAGTCGGTTCCCCCCGCCCTTCTGGTCGATCTCCCACGAGAACACTACCGGTCGGCGATCCTGCCGGACGTGCTGCGTGCTCTATTTGTTGTACGGCGACGACGGTAAGTTCGTGGTCGGCGTAGGCGTAGGGCTGCTGCTGCAGGATTTGCTGGCACGTGGCGGCTCGACGTTCAGAAAGCTCCGGTCGGTGCTGGTCGGCGGCGCGGAGACGATTTCCGGTTCGACGGGGCTCGGGCACCTCCTCTGGCTGCAGTTGGACGCCGTGTTCCTCGACAGGGTCTGCAGCGGTATCCGGTAGATCCTGATCGGCTTCCACTCGCTTTGGCTGTCTGAAATATAAGGAGGGTCGTCCTCGGTCTTCGGGCCGATCGGATCGAATTTTGGATTCTCGATACTACGCACTCTGAAAGCTCGATCGGGCGGAGGAGGAGGAGGTCGGCGGAGGGCTGCAAGGCATCTCCTCCCTCTCGAGGGGCCGCGAGTCGAGCCGGATACGCTCGCACTTTCCTGGCAGGAACTCCGGCGCGGTCGTCGCGAAGAAGATGTCGCGCTTCGACGTGATCAGGTTGAGGTTGGGCATGGCGATCGTGTGCACCAGATTGCCGTTTATTATCAGCCGGATCTCCATCGTGTCGTTGGTGAAGGCGATTACGTAAGGGAAGGCACAGGCTGTAAGAGGCATGATTAAGAGCATTAACGATGAGAAACGATCGTGCTGAAACTCTAGACTCTAGAAGATCAATGTGCAGGGCGTTCATCTCGCACCTGCACCCGGACTGTCACTCACCTACGACTGTCGGCATCGAGTTCCAATTGAAGTCGAACTCGGTCGGCGCGGTGTTCTCCTCCGCCAGCTTTTGAAAGTGGCATACGTCTGAGAAAACGAACGAGATCAGTCATAATCACGCGTCGCAATTCCGCGCGCTGCGGGAAACGTTGAACGATTATCAATTACTATCCCGAGATCGGGATGTAATCAGCAACCGAGCGTTTGTCTCGTACGCGCGTACGGCATGCAAGATGATAGAAAAGACGCGGTCGCGTCTTCTTCTTCTCCTTCCCTTGTTCTACGTGACGGGTGAGGAGTCTTATCGATTAATTCGGGGCACGTAGACGCGTGAGAGCATGAATCTCACGTACGATCGCAGGAAATTACGTATATATCGCCGGCGAAAGCGGGACTCACTGTTGTAACAAAGCAACAACTCGGGCTCCTCGTCCTCGCGGAGGTCCAACGCCGCCACCAGGTGTGGCTTAGGCGTCGCTTCCATGTGCACGATCCTCGAGGCCCCGGAAGCGGCGATCAGCTCAAAGTGATGCCGAACACCGCAGCAGAGCGTCCATTCGTTCGACGGATCGACGCTCTCGATCATCGTCACCAGCGTAGGGGTCTCGCTCGCGGTGAACTCTTTCAGCAGCAGGAAACCGTCGACGGTGTCGGTGTCGGCCGAGGAGCACCAGATGGTCCACGCCGCGTTGTGCTTCCACTGGAGGACCGACAATCGACGACCAACGGCCACACACTGCGAGGAGGAGCAGACCTTTTTTTTAATAAAAACTTAAAAACTTGGAATGTTACCGTATATATTCATATCTCATTACTATTTTATCGGTATTTGTTATCCGTTAAAGATCATCTTGTGCTAAAAGTGCTCACGAGATCAACCCAACCCTGTTGCTACTCAAAAGTCTATTTCTATAAGAGATTGCTTGATCGGAACGCTTTCTGTTTGGAAATTAGAGACTCGACTGTAAAAAAAAAAAAAAAAAACACGTTAGTTGTCCGTTGTATTCCGTCATAAAAGTCGCTTGTTAGCAAGCTCATAAGCCACGTGGGAGATGCGCGCGGCGCGGCGCAGGTGAACGGGATCAAAGTGGACTCCAATCGAGTACACGTCATCTCGCCCGCGCTCTTTCTTATCGGGGCAGCAGTCGTTCATCTCGCGCAACCGGCGGTCGCTCCTCTCGCGTTTCCGCTCTTTATTATCCGCCAATCCCATTTATCCATCCGCGTGAGAGTCTCGGCGTGCGTTACCATGCGTAGGTGCGAGCCGCCCGGCCTGGTGATGCTGTACAAGTGGGATCCTCTGGTCCGCCGCAGCTTCCGCTCTTTGATGTGCGCCCGGCTGCGCACGGCGGGCGCTCGTGCGCGCGCGCGCGCGCGCCCCGCCGGTTGGAACTTGCCGGCGATGCGGCTAAAGTTGTCGCACTCGTCGGCGTCGTCCTCGTCGCCGTCGTCGTCGTTGCGCTCGCCGTCCTCGTCCTCGACCTCCTCGTCCTCGTCGTTCTCCTCCTTCACCCGCTCGTCGCCCTCGCGATCGTTGAACAACTCGGCGCACCTCGCCGAGGGGTCGCTCTCGAACTCGCGCAGCCGGAACACGTACACGCTGCTCTCCTTGCCCTTGTCGCCCGCGCGGAACAGCAGGATCCCGTGCTGCTCGACTACGTCCAGCTGCTTTATCTGCACGGACTCGTCGAAGATCAGCCTGTGCGACACTCCGTCTGGAAGGCGAGAGAGAGAGAGAGAGAGAGAGAGAGAGAGAGAGAGAGAGGTCGAGTCATGAAATTATCCAAGGTTTCCTTTTCGTCGTTCTGCCGTGTCTTCGTCGCTCTTCATCGTCAAGCAGCCTCGTTACGGAATGACTCTGGAACGAAGCGAAACGCTTCGGAGCCAGAACACGCGGCGAGTTTAATTGCGGTAATCGCCAGCATCCGAGGCCTGAAAGTTCTCAGCTTGATTGAGACGCAAACGGAACGAAACTTCGCCTGTGCCGATAGCCTTCGGACAAAGCAAGAAGCCCCGTAAATCGGCAGCGAGGTTAACGCGAGCCAAGAGCTAATCGAGATTAAAGCAAGAAAGCGTGCTCGCGAGGCATTACATGCCTCGGGCAATTATTAGACGATCGATTCTCGATTCGTACGAGGATTCATTCGCGACTGCCGCGAAGCTAGCCTAAAGTCGGGCCTATTAATAGCGCATTACCTTCGATGATGAACGTGCCGTTCTCCGAGGCGAGGATCAGCCTGTTCTCCAGCCAGACATCACCGCAGACAACCTCGTACGAGAAGTCGGGATAGATGCATCTGGGTTCCCATGGCCTGGGCTTGAGGGGTCCGACCGTAGCGAGAGAGGTGGGTGCCAAACCCCGCATGATGGCCTCCAATTTCAAGGCCTGCCCGACCTGCACCATCTCGACAGCGCGTGTTTCCTCTCGTCGACGACCCGGCGCCTCCACGACATCCGAGAGGGCTCGACGATTCAGCATGCTCTGTTCGCAGAGAACGCTGGTTAATCCTGAGGCTGGGTGCGAGATCTCGATTCACGAGAAACAGCCAAGATTCCCGAAGCGTTAGCCTCTCCTTTCCGCTTAGTCGGAATTACTGTCGGTTGCTTATTAGGGAGCTTGATATTTCCACGAGGGACGAAATACTCCGCGCTAGATATCGATATTGATACCGCAGTGATATCGATCTCTGACGCTGGCATTAAAGTGTCACCCTCCAAGAATTGTAAATGAAAGCTAATGGAAGGCGCGGGAAGCATTACAGGCGTGAAAGATGACTCACGCAGAGCATAAAACGGCTCTCGCGGAGTGACTTACGTTGCTCTTGCTGTCCTGCGAGTGCTCCTGGTACATGTCTCGCAACAGGGCGTCGAGGGTTCTCTCTCTCTTTCTGGAGAACGTCGGCGTGTCGAAGGTAGCTTTCTCGCCGTTGATCAGCTTAACGAGGAGAAATTCCCGGAGATTATACGGGTCCTCGAAAACAGGCGGGCAGGGTAAGCTCGGCCCGAACAGGGGTACGTTCTCGTCGCAATAAAGGGCGACCCGCCACCCCTTGCCGCTCGCCTCGCTCGTCACCACCGCGAACACGTCTAAATGAAAGCGGGAAGGGGTTGACGTTAGAAGGAAGAAGGAGAAAGACGAACGACGAAAGATGAACGACGAACCACCCCAATTCTACACTCCCCTGTTTTTTTCTTCTTCAGCGCGCATTAATAATCGCCAGGGGATGATAAGTGTCGGCGAATGGAGGGTGAACGGAAATGAGAAGGCGGCCGATAACGAGGCAAACAGACTCGTTCTCCCATCAATTTCATCACGCCACCGTTATCTTTGTCGTACTTCCGTACAAGGGATGCTGCCGGTCGACGATAGACATACGTAATACGGGTCAGGTCAGGTGCGCGGCAGGTAACGCATTGATTGCAATTTACGAGAACGTGCAAACAACATCCGTGGGCGTGGGAGAGGAAAGAAGATCCAAGAAGAACACCCGACAATCATTACGCTTTGCTGTAAACCTCCTCCTCTCCTCTCCCGCGCGCCCTTTGTGATGACGGCAAAAGCCGAACACTCGTTCGCGATCGCGTCGCATGGATCGTACGATCTGCCTAGTGGATCACATTTACGTTACCGAGCCGTCGCGTGTAGGGGTGTGACATAGCGCAGATCTGCGCAGAGATAACAGGACGTTGCGTTGGTTCGTTGATGGATTACACGAGCGATTCGCGATTCATTCCTCGTGCCGGACGCACAGAAGCGACATGCGATTCGTCGACTCACGGGTAAACTGGCTCTTTATGCAGTTCGGATTGAACGTATCCAGGGCGGACGGGTCGTCGGTATAAACGATGTTAACGATATCGTTGCCGATGTGCCTCTTCCTCTCCAGCTGCTGCGGATTGTCCTTGGAGTACGGCAGCATCGTGCTCACGTGATACATAACTTCGTGACCGGCGTAAACCGTGTAGTAGCTCTCCTTGCCCGTCATGTCTCCTGAAAGCCGGGCAAAACGCGCGGGTGCAGCAAGTCAGCAAGAGAAGGGAGGAGCTGAAACGGGTCTGGGAATATCGCGAGGAGGCGGCGGGTCACGGAGATTGCTGACGATGGGGGATGGAAAATGTTTATTCTCCGCTCCTCGCATCTGTCTATCTTATCCGTCGAAAATATCGCGGCCGATCGCGAAAATCGTCCCTATCAAGATCGAATTAAGTCGCAATCCCAGCATGCCAGCATGCCGCATCCCTCGCGGTGATGATCAACTGAGAGCACGGGGGAGGGGGAGGGGTAACAGGAAAAATAAAGCGCGGATCGCGCTGTCGGTATCAATTATCGGCGATACCTTTCACGTCCAGGCCGCCCCGGTATTTGTCCCAGCCTTTGAGCCGTATCCTCTCGCCCAGGATCTCCAGGAAGCTCTCGAAGCCCGGGCTGCCTCTTTCTACGGGCAGAAGCGTGAAACGTTCCTCAACGAGGGGGAGGAAGCAGAAGGAGAATCGATAGCGCTAGCTATTATCGCTTAATTCCCGGTCTCCACCCTTTTCTGTTCACAGTGGGTGTCTTACCGTTCGACAGCATCTCGTCGTCAGTGGTCTGACCCTCCCTCGCGTAGATGACGCCGAACTTGAAGTTCACCGAGCCCTCCTGCTCCTCCAGCAGCAGCAGATCCTGCAGAGAATCGCGCGGGATTAGTCATTCGCCTCTCGAAATCGCGGGAACCGCCGATGGGAATCGGCGAGGCTTTACCTTTTGTAGTTCCGGCGCGAAGACTTCTCGCGGCGCTTTATCGAGCTTCTCCAGACCGTAGAAGTTGCTGAAAGGTCAACAGCAGATTACACAGCGCGTATTGCGCGTATTGAGAGAAACTGAGAGAAAGAGAGAGGCTTACCTGAGGATCTGTCTGATGGTTATTGTCTTGTTCGGCGAGTACGGCAGCGATATCTTCTGCGCCCCCTGCACACGAAGAACTCCTCTCATTACTCGATAACGACCCCCGATCGCGATCAATCACCCCGACAGTTTACGCGTTCACGCGTGGAGCCGATTAACGATCTCATTTCTCGGCGATGGCGTGCTATAACGCCACGATGAAGCGACGAAGCCGGAATGATCCCGAAATTAAGCAAAAGATGAAGCATAAAACTCTCCCCCGCGCTTGAAAGCGAATCGCGCATCGGCTGGGACATCGACCTCGTATCGATCTATCGACGATTTATTAGCTCGGGACAGATCGCGACAGATCGTAAAAACCGGATTCTTTTTGAAGGGGCGCTGGTGACTTGAGCTGTCCCGAGACAAGACGCTGTCTGCCGGCTAGTAATAATATGCTGTCTACTCACGGTTCGCCTCCACAAAATAACTCGGTAGTGCGGCACGCATTGATCACCGACCTCGCTCGTGACCACCGACAGGAAGAGAGGATTTCTCTCTTGATCGGAGGCGACATAGTTCTGATGCACTGCGCACACATACAACGATGATCAGTGCAATCAGCATTTTTGAACTTGGTATGATCGAATCGGCGGTCAGCCGGTAATTTCTCTTTGCCGAGCACCCGGAGAGTTCCCGGCTCGCGGGAGATGAGATGCAGAAAACTCACAAGAAAACGTGAGACCTCCCATTGACCGAAAGATGACGGATTCGCCTCGCGGTCGAGCGAAATAAAGCACGCGAATCGATGTGAGTTGATGGAAGTCTCGCGGGGATTTCCGCATCGCATCTTGACGATTACGCCGAACGGGACTCCGCTCGAGTCTCATCCGGGTCGAAGCGCGATTCGAATATTGCTCGCTGACATGTAGATACTTACGTTTGCCCAGGAAGTACTTGAAGTACCAGCGCGTCTGGTACTCTGGGTTCTCCAGTATCGGCGTACTCGGCGAACCGAACATCTGTCGACGCGACAATCGTTACAGCAATCATTCGTTGCGAACAACTCAACGTGGGAAATCGCGAGTAATCGGGACAGAGACAGGAATAGACGGAAAGGGCGGAATCAGAGATGGTCCATCAACGCTTACCTCCTCCTTCTCCCCCGGCGAGTCGCCGTTCTCCACGCGGAATCTCCTGCCGTTGTCCGCGCCGTCCTGCTCGATCTGCGGCAGCTGGAAGCAAGCGTTTTCGGGGATGGCGATTAATTAATAATGCACGACGCATTAATAAGTGCTCCGCTTTCGCTCTCGCGAATCGTCAAATCGCGAAGGGGATTCGGAACTTTCAGATTGCAAGTCCGAATGCCCGAGTCTCGATATTTGCTCCCGCGCGGAACGAGACCAAATTCAATACTCTCTCTCTCTCTCTCTCTCTCTTTCTGTCTCTTCCTTTATCGCGAGACATTTAGGAGATGTACGATACTGCCGCTCGGTTCGCGTATTTATCTAGTCTACCGACAAATTTCTGGGTATTATATATCTGAGAGCTATCTGAGGAGTGCGGCGGCGAGAGGAGAGAAATCAACACAAATTAAGACCTGATTCCTGAAGATCCGAGTGAGATGTGCCAGAGGGCAGAATAGCAGAGCAGAATATTATGAGATTCACTTAGCGATCTGCATAATTATAATTTATCGTCGCTATATAGAACGACTTTCCGATTCTTATCTTCTCTTCTAGATCGCGCTTCACCGCTCGCGTCCCGGTGATCAAACTTTGCAAAGTCGCGAATTAATCAGCCTCCTCCTCCGCCGCCGCCGCCGCCCCCCCCCCCCCCCCCCCCCCGCCCCCCCGAGGGGGCTGCTTGACTAACTCACGGACGTCCCTTTCGTCGTTTTGTCGACAAACGCGCCGGCCGAGCCGAACGTTGTACGCATTCGACGTGTCGCTCAAGCACGTCGCTGCTGCGCAGCGAGCGGCAAACCGCGCGATAAACCGAATGGCGAGATAAACGGCGAGATAAAGGGAAACGATATAATCGGCTTACCGGACGCGCCGCGGATTATCATGGGGCGCCCGGCCGCTTTATCACGGCGATTAGCATTCGCCATGGTGCATAAGCACCGCGTACATGGCCTCGCGACAAATAGAGCAAGGCCCTCGCTCACGTTCACTTCCCACTTTCCCTTTCCCCTTTGGCCCTTACCATTTCCACGCTGCCGTAGCATCGTCTCGACAGGACCCCTCGTCTCGTTAACGCGTCTGTGGTGGACCTGGAAAGAGAATCGTGATCAGTTCGCCGCGAACTGCGACCCTCGCGCTCGCCGGGGGCGAAAAGTTCAAGCTCGATGTTCTCGCAACTCGCGGACGAGTTTTCTCTCCTCGTCGTTTCTTTTTCTCTAGACAGGACACGGATCCTTGCACGCGCTTTCTCGCGCTCAACGGCGCTCTCGATCGCTCCCGATTTTGCCATCGTTCCTTCATGGCTTACCCTTAACGCGGGGGGTTAGCAATTTGCATTTTAAAGCGTTCTCCGTTTCAGCCGAGCGATCGAACCTCGCCTTTAATCCGAACGGCAGGTCATCTGGATATTGTTTTCCCTTAATTAACTAGTTTAAGTTAATTGAATACTCGATAACTTTGTTTCAACATTATTTGGTTCAGACTCGAAGCCGACTTCTTCCTGCCTGAAAACCACGAGCGAGCTTCGAGCTATCTCCAAGTTGCAGCCTTGGAATAAACGCTCGAGTTTCTCGGATAAACAATCGAAACGAATCATCGCCGCTTAGCTGCAGTATTAGCAGCGGTGCGCTTCTCTCGATCGATAATTTCCACAAAACTCTTCGACCTTAACGTCAAGCGTCAACAACGATCATACTTCGAGGCTTCTTCTTTCGGCGGATAATCCGTTATCGATCAACAAGGACCAACAAGCATCGCTCCTCGCTGGCCTGCATCGCGCGCAGGACCGAGCTGCGAAACGTCATCGAATAATTATCGTCGACTCGCAAAGTGTTCGATCAGATGCGATCAATCGCCGATTGACGCCTTCCAACCCTCTCAACCCTCCTCGCGCTTCTCATTTCTCACGATGTGACTACCTCGAGGTCGAGTTGACACGGAGAAAGAATCGTTCGAGATTCGGGACTCGTTAAACCATCGTCTCGGACTGCCCAGGTTTTGCTAGCTCGAGTGGGAAGGATCTTCTGCTCGTTTCGTTGGAATAGTGAAGAAAACATCGTCAAATATAATAACGAGGACGTTCACGCTCGAGATTATGCGGCCAGAGTCCAGATGTTAATTCGATAAAGGCTCGCTCGGTCCCGCGCGAGACGGACACGGAAAGGGATCAGCTAACGGGTCAACAAGCAGAAGCTAGCCGCGTGTCCTTCCCAAGAAAAATATCCAAGAAGAGGAAGAGAAGGTAAACCATATCGCTCGCTTTTTCTCAAAAAAAGGGAAGCTAACGGAAGGAGGAGATCGGGAAGATGAGCGAGTGACTCGTTACTCGACTCGTGTTTAACCCCTTCGCTTCCAAGGTCGACTGATGAAACGGCAAGATCTGGATGCAAGCTGAGAGTAGACATTGCTCTCATTTTGTTTCTACGTTTGGAAAGCCTCTACGCTTGAAGAATCATATCTTCAACACGACGAATCGAAGCGCAGCGCAGCTGCAGAGTAGAGAGCGTGACACTCGTTGAGCCTTGAGTGCCGACGACAGTAACGGTCTCCATAATCGCTGCTTCGTAGTCGACACTTTGGTTACGCGAAAGGGTCAACGCGGTCTCGCGACTAGGAAGTGACGTACACGTGATGACTGGCGCGCCGGTGGAGCTGCCGGAGATGCTGCGAGGTCGGCAGGATCGCCGCCACGCAGACGGATCTGGACCTGTTCCTGCGGATCATCTCCTGCACGCTCGCGTAGCAAGGTCGCAGCGATTCCTCCTCGCTGTCGCTGATCGTCGCGGCCGCGTGATCGCCATGATCGCGCTTCGTTCTGCGACCTTTGCTCCTCTCCGCGGAACTCGCCGCGGTCGCCGGCGGGGAACTCGCCGCACTCGCGGCCGAGTGCGTCGGTGACGTGGACGAGGATCCAGCGTTGGACGAGAAGGAGACCCCTCGCAGTCGCGAGACCAGTTTGATGTCCAGACAGAGCATCTTCGGTCCTGGATCGTTCAACTCAACGTGGATCGCTGACGCGCAGCGCCCGGCTCGCTTCGTCAGCAGTGGTGAACGCTGATGGTCGCATGGTCGCCGTGCTACTTGCGCATCGCGGAAGACGAGGAACGTTCCAGGTCGTTGTAGCTGATGCGGTGAGGTCAGGGCCGGCGGGAGGTCCAGGTGTTCCGAGGTCACCGGATGATGGTCGGATTTGCGGCGAGACTCGTCGCTCTCCGCTCGAGTCCCGTTACTCGCGTTATGCCCACAGCGAGGCGGAGGCGGAGGCGGGGGACTAATTACGGAGAGTTATAAGAGCGAGTTCTCGTAGCCTGCGCGAAAATTTGAATTCTCTCTTGACCCGGCTCGATCGCTCAAGCTCGACGGGGTCAGATGGACGAGCGCGCGCGCTCGCTCTTCGACTATCGGCGAGTCGGCTCGTAATTAGTATCGCACCTGCGGTATCATTGAAGACGAGGCGTGTGCTACGTTATAGAGATAATTGTGCCGCCATGCGATATCCAAGTCAAACAGAGGCGAGGAGGAGAGACGGGGCAAATGACAGGAAACGTCCGCTCGACTGACGGGCTCGGGCAAATTATTAGATAGCGTTTTCTGCTGCGTAATTCTGATCACGGACGGGGGACGAGTGTGTCCATAATTGGAGCCCGCTTTCAACTTCTCTCGTTATTTCTCCTAGAAAGATAAACAAAGTAAAAGCTGCTCCGGCGATCTCGAATTCAGCGCGCGCGATTAATCTCTAATGTCGCAGAGCAGCGACGAGTTCTCTCCTTATTGAACATTCTCTCTGTGCCGGACGACAATCTTTGCGCGGGACAGCGGCATCGAAGAACAGGAACAAACGAGAGAACGAGAGAAAAGGCGATGCGAGCTCCCGAGCTCTCGAGAGGGGAGACGATGTCAATGGAAAATCTGTCCCGGCATAAATTCAATTCGAGGGTGCCAGGGTGCGTAGGCTTCGGGCGATGCAACGCGCCCGGATAATATCGATTTCATAAATAATGATATTCTTACGAGCCGTCATCCCGGGGCGCGGAAATCCCCGCTCGTAAACGCGCCAAACTTCCGTTTGGCCGAATCAGATCAGACCAGCGAATTATGAATCGCGATCGCATCTCGTTACGGGACCTGATTGCGAAGCGGGATTGTGAAGCTCGATTACGAGCAACGTCGGCCGACGTTAGATCGGTATGATGCCGGTAGATGATGAGAGATAACGCAACGTGATCTAAACGAAGATGGGGCGACGAACGTCGCGGATGAGCGTTTCGGTCCGCTGAACGAACAACCGAATCGAATTCACGGATGGACAAGTCGACAAGCGGTCGTTCATCTCGCGGTGACTTCATCAAACGGACGAGACGGCTCGATAGCAGCCCCCGGACGGGGGCTCCAAGAGTCCAATATCAGAAGTGACCAAGAGACTCCCAGCCCTCACGAGCTGACGTGTCAAAGGGGGCACGCTACGTGTGCTCAGGTCCGCCTAGGTTCCACCTTCGATAAACAGCGGCATCGATCCTTCTTTCGACACTCTTCCAGCTCGGCCGGGCCGAACAAAGCGGGCTTTGAACAGGCCGACATTTGACGGCTTCTTATTCGAATCGCGCCAAGCATCAGCGATGATAAGCGCAGCAGATAAGCAAGAGGCTAGATCGCTGCCGATGATGGAAGAGAAACGCCGAAAGGCGTTCCTTGTCTCTCTTTGCCTCGTTTGCCCTCTTTTTTCCAATCCCGATCTCGATCTCTCGACAGCGACAGAGGTTCGCGCCTCTGTTGAAGGACAACGGATGCGGCGATTCGATAACGTGTGAAATATACCGCGCGCGCGCGCGCGCGCGCGTATCTGCGTGCACATACGTGCAAGTGAGAGCGCCGAGACAAATTCTCGCAGCTACATTCCGCGAATTCTACGGACGAGCGTTGGATCGTGGAATATTCCTCCTGGGACCGAGGAGACGTCTAATACGCCGGCATGCTGTTTCCGCTGCTTGCTTCGAATCGCAGATTTCTGTCGAGAGTTGCGCGCGCGCGCGCGCCGATTTTTATTCAATGCGATCGCGGACCGCGAGATTTGACGACGCGCGGGAGGACTTTGCCGTATTTGGGATCTTGTACTTTACACAAATCGGATACGAGAATAACATCGAACATTCTCTCTCTGTCTCTCTCTCTCTCTCTCTCTCTCTCTCTCTCTCTCTCTCTCTCTCTCTCTCTCTCTCTCTTTGCTTGGTCTTTACGGATTCAATTTCCATGGAAAGCTCGCGGACGAGTGAAACGCGTCCAAGTTGCCGATCGCGATCGATTCCTCACCGCGGGATCGAGCGTTTCTCTTCGGCTCCCGAAATAGGTGAAGCTCTCTTTGAAAACAAGCCCGTCTATATTCAAGACTCGGCATTCTGCGCCAACATCGCTGCAAGCTCGCGGAGCTTTCTCGTTAGACTGGAAAATACAGACTTTATCCCTCAGGACATTTATCTTGATTGCGCAAACTTAATTTCCCCCCTGGATAATGTACCGTGCCAGTGCAAGTTCGTGACGACATTACGGCACGATTTACGTCTAATCTAATTGTCCCCCCGGATTGAATCAGACTCGAACCTCTGCTGCGCTCCCGCGAAACCGTCTGCGGATTCTTCCGGGTAAACTTGGCAGAATTAAATTACGCGATACCGCGATAATTCAAATGAAACGTGAAGTGAAAGCGCGCGAGTGCCAATGTCGCTGATTATGTAATAACGATGTTGATGATTGATACTCCCTTCTTCCACCCTATCCTATCCCTCAGTTCCCTCGCTGAGGGTGAAATCGCGATTTCTTCAACGGCGTTGCAAACAAAGTGCACCGATCGAGCTCCCTATCCGCTCGATCCCGTCGAAGAACCCCGCGAACCCTCATCGAGTTTCGATTCCGATCGTGCGATACGCTCCGAGAGCATGCGTGAGCGTAAGTTTCACACGATTCGTTAAATCCGCTCTACGGGACTTGCTGATACCGCGATGAGTCACGTGACATACATCCGGAAGGTAAATCGAGACCGCGCCGCGCCGCATCGCGGGAGCTTGACTTTTCCGCGAACTTTTCCGTGACCGCGACGCGCCACCGTCCGTTCCGGGCGCGAGGAACACGACGCCACTGACCGCACACCCTCGCCGCTTCCGCACGCAACCCCTACTGGCCGCGCCGCCGCCGCCGCCGCCGCCGCCGCCGCCGCCGCCGCGACCCGCGACCCGCGGCGGACTTTCACGACTCGACGCCTACCCGACGAGGCAACGCAGCAGCCCCTGCGAAACGGACGCAACTTGCTCGCGGTGACATGGCGACTCGACGACTGGCGCCGCGTCGACGAGTTCGTCGGTCCCCGCGTCTCCTCCTCCGTCTGCTCCGTCCTCCGCTATCTCTTTCCATTTGTCGCGTCTCTCCTCTGCCCGCTCCTCCTCCGGCATCGCCACCTGCCTCCTTCCCTTCCCCGCGGTAGCGTGTGCCTCTTGCCGTTCATTTATCTATTTGTTCCTCCGTGTACGTACGCATGTACGCACGCGCGCGCGCGCGTGTGTGTATGCTGCTGTTACGCGACGCTCGACTATAGAGAGCGTATCGACGCGCGACGCCTCATTACAATTCGGCGACGACGTCGACGACGTAACGGTACGGTGACCCGTATTCCCGCCGACACTGGGGCGACGCGGCGCACCATCCCCCTCCTCGCCGAACCACCCCCTTCAAATTTCGCCGCCCCACACGGGAGTCGGGGCCTCGAGGAGGCGCAAGAGGGAGGGAGGGAGGGAGGAGGCATTAGGGCGCGACTCAGCGGCGCGAATTAGCGCGCGATGCAGATCCTCCCGTCCCGCCGCCGATTGGTCCCCGGGTGGAATGCAAATAGGTCAAAAATTAAGCCGGATCGCTGCGTCGCGTTCGGGCAGCGACGCGACTGCCTTAAATCCGCTGCGCGGAACTGCTTCCGGTTGCTAGCTGCTTTCCGGTTTCGCAGTCTCCGGGAAACCGGGCAGACACTCGCGCGCGCTCTCTCTCTCTCTCTATGTCTGTTTTTTCCGTCCTTCTTGCCTGTCGACGACCTCGAAACGGTTCCGAGTCTTATTGCGCTGAAAATTTTATGACGGGTTTTTAATGACCGAGCCACTTAATGTAACTAGTTTCATAGCGGTATTATTGCCCGCGCGGTTTAAACTTGCGAAATACCCCAAGTCGGCTTACGCAATAACCCTTCCCCCGTGCAGCCGCAATTTTTTTATGTTATTCCTTTACAAATCATATAAGTCACGACTCTCGATGCCAATCGCGTCACCGTTGCGGTTATCGCCGCAATCTCGTGAAATGAAAGCAAACTAGGTTAGAACATGTGGCGGAACGCCAAAATATTTTCGCGTCAAAATGTGTCCGCGACTTTACGCGCCGATACAACCGAAATCCCTTCTTTCCGAAGAGGGGAGAGAAAAAAGAAGGAAAGGAAGAAAGAAATACACAGACGGGCGAGGAAACGAATGCACGCGTGTGTGCCTAACCTCAAACTAAACGGGACATTGCTTCCCGCGAGAGATTAATTTCCATCGATCGCCCACCGAAACGAGAGCCGGAGCGTACCGACGCTCCGCGTCTATTTTCTCCCGCGTAATCCGAAAGAGTCGGAAGCTTTCGCCTGCGTCTTCGACGCGTTGTTGGCTCGCGTTTTATCGACTCCGGATAAGCCTCTGCCGGCTCGCGCGGTTCCTTATCGACTACGAAAGCGATTGATTTTCATCGCGGCGGATCAGCCGAGTTCGCACCGCCGCGCGTTTAACGTGGAACGCGCGCGGCAGATATGCGTGCGTCCTTTCGGCACGCGGGGCGGGGRGGGGGAGGGGCAGAGGGCGAAGGGACGGGGGAGGGAGAGAATTAAGAACCTCCGATAAGCGGCATTACGGTTATCGCGGTCATGACGTCGACACGTCACGCCGGCGAAAAGGAGGAACGATTAAAGTCGCGCGCCAGAAACGAGTGCGCAAATAAATGCGCCGCTTTTTCTCGTATTTCCATCGGAATTTCC
>JAHMML010000032.1:5986-108486 GCA_020341155.1 Eciton burchellii | reverse complement strand
TTTGAAAATTCCCGCCGGCTGGATCGCGAGAATCGTCATGATCGCGAACGTGTCACGTTACGCTCGGAAGCGCTAATCGCTCGCGTCTCGGAATCGCCGCGGAATTGATTCGAATGCACCCCTCTCTCGCCAAGTAGCAACTTAGTTACTTAACGCACCGGTATTAATGCAAGCGGCGCGTCGAATGATGCATGCCGGGAATGCGGATTGGACGAGCGAGCACGCTGCGATATCGCGAGCCGGGCGTGCGAGAATTAACCTCGCAAACTGATCAGAAATAATGGGGTGGATCCCTCCCCAGGGGAGGGGAGGGGAGGAGAGGGGACGAAAGGGGGTTGGTAGAAGAGATCGTCTATCGTTTCGGTGTATCTTTACTGCACGCCGTATCTGGCACGTGCCCGCGCCACGTTGCGCCCGAGCGATACGAGCGCCAAGAATATCCGCGCGCGCGTTGTTCCTCCGTCCGAAGAGGGTGCGTGGCGTCGGGGAGAGGGGGAGGGGAGAGGGAGGAGAGGCTAGGAGGAGGGGGAGGGAGAGGGAGAGGCGAGGGAACGCAGCTCCTTCGAATTATTTTCATCCGGCCGCTCATCGTAAATCACGGCATTATGAGCGCGCGCTCGCGACCGTTTATTACGGCTGCACTCGCTGCACCGCGCGCATCGCCGGGCGGGGATCAAGGGTCGTCTGCGTTGTGCGATTATCTCGCTCGCGCGAGATAAATCTGAAGCCCGGATCAGCGTTAACGTCGCGCTCGATCGTCGATCGTCGCTGATGGCGATGGCGATTGAACTCTGAAGGCTCGCTTTGCGCGAGCTCGCGAATACCGGTACCGGCGATCGAAAGTTCTAGCGACGCTTGTCGCTTTTCGAGAGCGGCATTTATTGAGGGTGACATCCGGATGTCGCGCGGACGTCATCGCGTGTCCTTTCGGTGCCGGCCTTTCGGATGCTGCTCGTGGAAGTCGAGCGTGATCTTAAAGGCGGCAGCGACGTCGCGTGAATTTTAATTTTAATTTTATCAATAAAGTAAACGTAAAACTACGCCTGCACTATTGCAGGCTTCGAGCGAACCTTTGGGCGAACTTTCACGTGCCGCATGCGATACGCTCTCCTGCTCGCGCCGTGGAAAAAGATAAATAATCGGCGGAGCCTGCAATATTTATCCCAGCAATGGCATTCAAGCCTGAACACTCTTCGAGTCGCGCAAAGCATACGCTGCAAAATACGCTCGCGTCGCGTCGACCCCGTGCTCAAATCAAGCTCAAATCTTCAATTAATTGACTGACGGCAGAAACGACGAAGAGAAAAGTTTGAAAACCGACGGGACTCGGTCTAACATTCCATTTATTCCTTGGAGAAAAACTGCAATTGCGATCTTTCAAATAATTTTCTGCAGGAAAAATGCGCCATCGCAATTGTGTCGATAAATATAACGCGATAACAGCAAATGAGGAAATCTTTTCATACTGAAAACTGCGACAGAACGCTCGCAGGGCGAATCACAACGCTCGATTACAATGTCATCTTTATTACTCGATTAGATATTTACAGTCCTGTGACAGTGATGCAATCCTCCTCCTCAGTCATGATTACATAATTCAGCGGGGACAAATCCGTCCTATCGCTCGGGCAGGAAGGGAGGATCGAAAGATCGTTTTTCATCAATCAATATCCATAAGCGACAGCTGTGGTCGCGGTAAATCAATTGCGAGGACCGCGATTGTTTGGCTGTACGTTCGATCGATCGGTTCGGCTTCGCGACTTCGTACCGTCTTTAATGGCTTAATCTGGCATCATTAAATTCCATATGAATCATCATATTTCCAAATACGGCGGTATCCGCCTCGGAGCAACTCGAAACGAAGCACAGGTTCGACTTGGTCGAAGGCAATACCGCGCGACGCACAGGCTAGTGTCTTTGCGAGCTGTTGCGTAATCAATTGCAGATCAGCTCGCAGATGGAAACTTTGAGATCCCTTTATCCCCCAAGTTTTATAAACTCGTCCCTGCGCGCAAATAATGACATATCAATTTCTCAGAGTTTGCACGCAACGTGTCCCTCCTCTTTCCGCAAATGCTCTCTCGAACGTTTGATATTGCAACCGAGCTTCATAATCATCGGCGAATGTACAAAGGGTCTCATTACCGTTGTTGGCGTGTTTTTCTCTCTCTCAATTACGAGCATCAGTGTTAAGCTGCGGAGCAAGCCTAAAATCACCGACAACTTGTCGGCAATCATCGCAGACTCGTCAGTGATCGAAACTAACTCTCTCTCTCTCTCTCTCTCTCTCTCTCTCTCTCTCTCTCTCTCTCTCTCTCTCTTTTCGATGTCTTCCTTCGCAACACGAGTCGCAATGCTCCAATCACGCGACGTAGCCGTTAAGAACGCCTCCGACGTGCGCGGGGAAGGGTCTCCCCAAGGGGGAGAATTAGAAAGATTCACGCTTACCTGGCGGTCCATGGTAGCACCTTGTTGCCCTCCAAGCTGATGCTTCGCAGCTCGTACTTGGACCTGTGCCGCAGCGGCGAAACTGGCATCGCATTCGCGTGGGCCACATTCTTCATGCTCTTCGTGGTGGGCCCGGAGAGCGCGTGCCTCCTCATCGCGGTGCTCTCCCTCGCCGGCTGATTGGCCGTCCTCCTGAGGGAGCTCATTGCCGTTACGTCGGTGTTTTCACCGTTCTACGCGGCCGTTCGCGATATTTCCCGGCGATCGTCAACCACCTCCGCCCGCGGGGAGAAGCGGAGCAAGCCCTGGGACGCGGCGATCCATCCAGCCGTCGTAATCTCCAGCCGCGGGGTAGCTTATCCACACCAGACCCACTTCTCCGCCGCGAGGATCCCATGGCGGCGCTCAGCGCGGGATGCCGGGCGCGGGGGAGGCATCCTAGACTCTCAGAGTCTTCTCGGGTAAACGTTTGCGCAACAAACACCGATCCCGCTCGCGTCCCGAGCTCCGCCGTTCTGTCCTGCCTCTCTCCTGCTCTCTCGTACTCTTTGTTTCTTCTCCCTCCCTCGGAGGGAGACGTCGTAGACGTCGTAGACGAGGCCGGGGACCAGTCAATCGTTGATCGAGTCCCCTGCGTCTGTCGAACCCCTGAAGTCCACCGCTGCGCGATTACACCTGCTCGCTGTCACGCGGAACGCCACCATCCCGCTGGATGCGGATCGCGCTCCTTTCGCTGAAGCTCCCCGCTGAAGCTCCGGCTGGCCAGCGTTCCGATGCCTCCTTCCGTGCCCTTCTGGTGTCCGACTGGTCGCAGGTGCGCTTAGACGGTCACCGCGCCACCCTTCGACCCCACTTTCCATCCAGCAGCGACGTTCGCCACCATAACTCGCGCGGTCCGCTGCTGATGCTGTCGCCGTCGTTGCTGCTCCACCATCTAGCCCCACCATCGGCCACCGTCGCCCCACGTAGCTCTCGTCATCCCTCAACCGTGCGCGCTCTTTTCTCCCGATACCCTCCGTTCCCCTCCTGTCCTCCCTCCTCGGCTATCGGGCCGCTCGTGCGAGCGCGAGCTTAAACCGATGATCGCTCGCGCCTCGTCGAGCCAATCAACGGCCCGGTCGCCGTGAACGGATCATGCGAACGTGTTCACCCCTTGCGCGGCGAGATCGTTGTCACCCCGAGAGCGGCAAGTTCTGCTCGACTTTTTTCCCTTTTTTTTTCTTCCCCCCTTATCGACAACGCGCGAGCGAGATTATCGGGATCGCCGGAACGTACCTTGCAACGAACGCACCTTCTTCGTGGCTCTTTGGATCGAGCGCATCCCGATCGTTTTATCGAGATTGGCGAAGCGGGAAGGTTCCTGCGCCCTTTCCCCTCGCGAGAATCATATCGGCGCCGGATGCTCGATCCTCTCGATTCGCAAATCTCTCTTCATTCACGATTCACGTTGCCGAAGAGTCTCGGACGCGCGCGAGCAGACAGAGAGAGAGAGAGAGAGAGAGAGAGAGAGAGAGAGAGAGAGAGAGAGAGAGAGAGAGAGAACGCGAGCTGGGACGAGTCGCGTCAGGTAGGACAAGTTGGAAAGTTATTGACGAGCCCTTCCGCGTCTGTCGCGGAATTACCCGTGCGTGAACGATTGCCCTACCCTTTAAACGAGTAATCGCGCACGAGCCCTTACGCACGAGTTCCCGCGTCTAAGAACTCCGCCGGAGTTCTAGCTCGAGTCTGCAGGCTCGAGTATGCTATTTTTCGCTTACACGGGCGCGTAAGCCCTCCGAGCCGCCCTCTTTCGCCCCTCCTTTTCTTTTTTTCTTTTAATTTCTGAATTACCACCGCGCTTCCTCCGTCTCCCTTTGCCTTGTCTCTCTCCTCCGCGGCGACCTTACTGATGACCTCTGTCATTTAAATGTCTCGGCGATGAGACCGCGGACTAATTGAATATCGGGCAACGAATCATCGCGGAAGCGAGTCGAACGGCCAGCCGCGCGTGACGATGCGTCGCGCGAAATCGCGTTCGCGAGCTACCGCGAGCTGAGGGCTGAAATGTTTTTTCGCAGCTCGGCGCATCGGCATAGCTAGATTGCATGGCCAGTCGCGTTAGACCGTTATTGATCGTTAGAGCCAGTTTTTGCACGCCTCGTGCACGTCGTTATAAAGATAATCGTTAGGCGCAGATTCGCGCTCCTATCCGAAAGCGATCGCGCGGAAACAGGTGCACGAGGATTCGCTCTGCCGCGTCTCTCGAAATAGACGTCGAAATCTGCTCGCGGGATCCACATCCGCTTTGAAAGCTTTCCTCGTTAATCATGAGCGAATGCGCCTACGCTACAGCGAAGTAAGAGAGACGGAGACCGAGAGTGATTTTTCGCGTGTACATAGACGGCATAGACGCTTCAGGACACACCTATCTCTCACGCGAGCCTGTCGCAACAAGTACACACTCCGCGCGTTGCTCCGCCGCGGGGATTCCCCACGATGACGACGCGCACGTCTCTGCCGAACTGCGTTCGGGCGTTCTCCGATCTTCGCGCTCGCACGTGACCGTTTCCGCTCGCAAAGGCGATGTTAACGCGACGCGACGCGCGTTACACCTTCCGATCGCTCACACTCCTCCCCTTCCCTCCGCCCCGCAGTACGTGTCGCTCCCCTGGGGGGACGCCGAGCGCCGCATCGCGACGCGTCATCGGCGCCGATCACTGTCGCGCGTTACGTAATCGCGCGCTTTTACGGATCCAGGAATCGACGAGGGGCAACGCGCGACGATTCCCAGCAAACGGACGCCGGCCCGGAGACGGCTGGAAGACTGCGCGATTCACGGCCAAGAGAGATAATTCCACCAAGGGTAAAACGCGAAGAGGCGCGCGCGGGAAAAACGCATGCGTCGACGCCGAGATCCGCCGCCCCGCATGATCGAAGGAGGAAAGCGCGCTACGTATAGTATATACGCAGCACGCTCGGACTCGTTTTCGGGAAAACAAGCGCGTATATACACATCACACCCCTCCCGCTTCGGTCGAGCGGGGCGGCGGGAGGAGCGGGGGGAGGGGAGGGATAGCGGCTTCGCGCCTTCTTCTCTCGCTCGAGGAGGAATCGATCAAGGGGCGGGGGAGGGGACGAGAGTGACCTCGCGGAGCGATTAATAGAGACAGCCCCCCCCCCCCCCCCCTCTCTCTCTCTCTCTCTCTCTCTCTCTGTAATTAGATTGTCGAATACTCCATACGTTCCGAATATTGCCTTACCTTCTGCGCCCTCCGCTTCCCCGCGTCGGCTTCTTTCTGATGAATTTACGCGCTGCCAGTTTAAAAACTGACGGTGCAGTTCGCGCGCACTCTCCGCTTTCGCACTCGTGTCATTGCATTATGCAGCTCGTGCACTTTTGATTGGCGATCGTGCAGTTTCAGGTTCAAAGTTCCGGACGCGTATTCGTACTCTCCTCGAGTGCAGCTCGCCGCGAATGAACTCGTCATCCGCCCGGGAGAGCTCGAGAAATCTCGAGTCTCGAATTCGAAGCGGCGATCTCCCTCGTTTGATCGCGCGGTCCGTTCGACCGCGTCCGGGATAAAAGAAACTCGTCGCCAGCAAAGTTGTCATCATGAAGTTTATTCGGCAATAAGAGTGACAGTACAAGCCGCCTTTAGTAAGGAATTTTATTAATAGCCACGTTCGTGTTACGCTTCCTGTCCGCTGAGCGACCAACCCGAACAACTCGCATCGCAACTCGGCCGGAGCCGGCGCCGTCCCGTCGAGCCGTGCAAATTAATCCCTCTCTCCCCTCCTTCCCCTCTCCCCCTCTCCGTGCGCTGATACGAAGCGACGAGGGTCACATGATTTGCGGCGCGCTTTGGCGCGCCTTTCGTCGTAACGTTTCGCGGGACGCCGCGGAATCTCGGGACCTGAACAGATACCGAGGGCTCACGCATCCATCGCTGATGTCGGCCGGTAGGCCGACTCCCTCGATTCCCTCGTCCCGTCGTTATCCTACATCCCCGTGCAGCATCCTCCTCTCGCGCTCACGCGAGTGAAGGCTGAATATTGCACCGATCGCGCATCCGGCTCGAGGACGGCTCGATCGCAATCCGGGTCGCACCCGTTGGAGAATTCGATACGAGGGGAGAGGCAGGAAAGAGAGAGAGAGAGAGAGAGACAGGGGAGAGAGGAGGGAGAGAGGAGGGGGAGAGAACATCGCAGGTGCATGGTCGTCTGGCTAGTCTAATCCGTCATTCGTTGATCCCCAGGGATAGTCCGGCCGCGCCATTCCACCCCCGAGGAAGAAACTTGACGTCACGGCACCCAACCTCGCGAATCCTCCTCCCCGCCCCCTCGCGCATCCGCCGTTTCGGCGGCATCGGGAGTTAAATATCATACAAGCGTTTCTCGTTAATTTCTACTTACATTATGTGTGTATGTATATATATATATATATATATATATATATATATATATATATATTTATATATTTATATTTATATTTATATTTATATGTATTCATATCTGAAGCGGCTCCCGCGATATCGGGCTCGCGCTCGGCGATCCCCGCCCGTTGGAAAATTCTCCCCGCTCCCCTCCCCTCCCCCCGACCCTTCCGCCGGAAAAGTCTCGGCGGCTCTCGGCGGCCGGGACGGGAACTTTCGACGCTGATAACGCGTCGCTCAGTAATTGCCCGATGTGATTTATTATCCCATTATCCCTCCTCCCCCCTCGCCCCCTCTCCGCCTCCCCGTCCGCGCGGCCGGTATTCCTTTCATGCGCCGCTCGCATGTTTCATGTTTTATTAATCGAGCTACGCGCCGAGCTACGTTTAATCGCCGGCCGCGATGCCGGCAATTCGGATTACACGTAAAGCTAATTTATCGGCGATCTTGATTCGCGCGATTCCCGCGCGAGCGGAAACGGCGGCGCGCGCGCGATAGATTCTCACGTGGGATTAAGATAATGGTATTTCGAAATTCGGCGAGTAATCGACTGAGATCTTTCTCCATTCGAGCGCGGATTCCGCGAGTCTCCACTCGATTTCCTGTCGATCGACGCCGAATGCGTGTCGGAAAACGGTATGAACGGAGCATAAGGCTGCTGTTCCGATGGAGGAACAGGAACTAGACCTTACAATGTTACGGCATGAAGTGACGATTATAACGAAACGCCGATATCAGTGGTGTCGGGCACGCCCGGGAATTCTGCGAGTGCGCGCGCACTCCCTTGAATTTCATCTCGCGAGGACTCGCGGCGTCGAAGTTCGAGTGGAAGGGGGGATCGCGAGAGGATCGTGCAACGACGCGAACGATTCGCATGAAAAGGTGGGGATCTCGGCGATTTAAGGTGGCGATCGCTCGCCATGCGGATTCGGCGATGCGATACGACACGTGGGAGCGATAATTACAAATCGACGCTCACGCTCGCGTGCTCGATACGAGCGTCTCCCGACGAGAGACGCATTAAAGAATCGGATTCGAGGAGCACGGCAAGAGGAGGATCGAGGTTAGTATTCCTCAGGAGGGGAAGAAAGATAGAGAGAGGGGGAGAGGGGGGGGCAGAGACAGAGACAGAGATCCTAACTAACGTTTCAAGCGTATAACCCAGCACCGTGTGTTTCGTTTACCTACTTAAGTAGACTATTATCGCAGTAGTTGGCACCGCCAATTGGGCGGAGGGGGGAGGAGGGGGAGAAGGAGACAAAGGGTTGGTTCAGTTCGCGCGCCACGCGGGTGACTCCCTCCCGCCCCCCCCCCTCCGCTCGCCTGCCTAGGAGGCACCGGGGAGGCAGACGAGAGGCGATCTTGGGAGTCGCGGTTGGGAAGCCGAGATCGACGCGCTTCCTGCCTGGTCGCGCCTGTTACCCTCGTCGTCATCCCGATCGCCATCCCGCGGCTTGTTCCTTGCTTCTCGCGTGAATCATCGGATCAGGCTGTATCGTGCCGTTAAAGCCCGCGCCGTTAAAGCTCTCCGGCGGACGAGAGCGCGTTATTCATTTACCGTATTTCGCCGCGTTTCCCGCGACATTTCCCGTGACCGGTCGAATTATTGTTATTATCGGGGCGGACTTGAACGGCGGCGATTGCAAACCCCGCCCCCSCCCCCGCCCCCCYCCCCCCGCCGGAATCGGCAGACGCACTCGCGCGATCCGCGTCCCGCGCGTGAAGAGGGTGACACGGTCGAATTGTCGAATGGGAGGAGGGGGAGGGAGGAGACGAGCCCCGAAATTGGGGCGCGCGCGCGCGACCGAGCGGGCTCGGGCTCGGGCTCGTTCTGTCGAGCTGTCAGACGCGTCAGAGGACGGAATCGGCAGTGGACGGCCGTGGGGGAGGGGGGAGGAAGTAGGGCAGCGGTATAACTGACGTAGGAAAACGACGGAGAAACTGTGAAATAACTGAATCTCGCAGCGACCGCCGCGGAGCGTTACTTTGTTTGTCGCTCGCCGCTGCGGCACTAGTGTTGGCAAGATATCGATCGATCGATCGTGCAGGGAGTCTCGTTCGAGGGCAAGACGGATGAGATGCGGTGACTCACGAGCGTCACTCGTAGAGGTCCACGGATGAGAAAAATATGAGCGACAAGCTCGCGCGAATCGCGAGTCCCGAGACAGAGGAGATCGCGAAATCGCGGAGATTGCGAAGAGCTCTATCGATCCCCCGCAGCGGATCTCCTTCCGCTTCGCGGTCTCCTCTGCCTCATGCGATTCTCGAGGCTCGGATGCCAGTTTGGAATTTATGATTCTCCATGAAACGTAGCGTCCCGAAAATATAAAGCGCAATTCTTCCGATTGCTTGAAAAACATTGATCTAACTTGGAACGGAAAGCTCCATCGATTTTAGCTGGTCGAGCTAAAAATTTCGTGAAATCAAGTGACGATCCCTGACGATCCCTACTTGTCGCCTCGAGATCGCCTCCGCATGTGAACAGGTGGAGGTAAAAGAGTCGAAAATCCGTCGTCCATCTCGTGGGGCCGTTCAGATCTGCATCTCCGGCTCGGAATTGTTGTCGTTGAACCAGTCCGAGGCCCGCTGGCTCTCCGTCACGCGTACGCTCAGCTCCCGCTCGGTGTAACGACTGGACCGCGTGATGGACGGACCCTGTCTGCGCTCGTCAAAGCTGGCCAGGACGTCCAATCGATCGCCTCGTCGGATCGCCCTCGGTGTCGTCTCCACGGAGCTGACGCCGTCCTCCGTGGTAGCCCAGGGTGGTAGGTCCATGATGCCAGCTGGCATGCCCCAGTGCTCGGTAAACTCCGAACCCGATCTGGCCAGGCTGGGCTGGCTGAGCGATCTGACCAGGGAGTCCGCGCCCTCGTAGGAGCTCAAGCTGATCAGGTCGTCGCGATCCATTCTGGCAAAGTCGCGCACGGTTATCTCCGACATGGACCTGAGGTCAGCTTCGCTGCCGACCCCGACGCCTCCCCGCGAGCGGATGGAACCTCCGGCTCGGCGTGCACGTCCGACCACGCTCTGTCCGCCGGTCATGGTCGTGGCGGACTGCGAGGTCTGCAGGTGGTGGCTCTGATTGCCGAGGGTGCGTGCCGAGCTACCGCCGTCGCTCTCGTACTCGTACAGGGTTGGCAGGGAGGATCGCCTGGACCTGGTGTCCCATTCGGAGGACTTGGACCGCTTGTAGCGCGGTCCGTGGTTCTTACCGTGGCTGGAGGACGAGGTTGAGCCGGTGTGCGCGGATGGTGGGCTCAGAATCCGGATGATCACGTCCCACTTGGCCGGTGCGAACAGGTTCGCGTACCTCGTGTCCTTCCGTATCAGCTCATAGTCCTCCTTGACCACGGCCTCGGTCAGCAAGGTGCGCAGGGTGCTCTCCGTCGTGATGATCTCGCGCCACTTGACGCGCTCTTCGTCGCTCAGCTCGCCGGCAAAGCGCGGCTCCAGCACGCGTGCCAGCCTCATGTACCAGCCGGCATCGGCGTCGTCGAGGGAGCGGCGGGAGGCGGGCGGCGGTCTGCAGGGGATCTCGGCGCGAGTGGTGTAGGTCGGCTCGATGTTCACGTCCGGCTCGTCGTCCGCGACGATGTCCCGGATCGTCGGTTCGTTCGTGATGGTCAGGTTCGAAGCGGAGCTCACGTCCGAGAAGTTCTCCCACTCGGGCGGCGGTGGCGGCAGGTCTTCCGTCGGGTAGTTCCTGATGGTCACGTCCCACTTGAGATCCGGAGGCGGCTGTGCCCTCGCTCGATATTCGGTCACCTGGCGGCAATGCCGCTCCACGTCCTCGATCGTCTTCTTCTCGGTGACCGTGCGTAGGAACACGTCGTCCACCTCGTGGGTCGTGATCTCTGGCCGACGCGGAGCGACCACCTGCGGTTCCACCAGGGGCTCGGTCATCTCCTCGCGCAGCAGACGGTGTTCCCGATGTTGGATGGCGGTGTGGGTCGCGGTGGTCGACGTAGTGGGCGCGATCGGCGGCGGGGGTGGCGGTGTCGGCGCCAGGATGCTCGCTACGCGATACTTGGCGTGAGACGCGTCCGTCACCTCGGTCAGCGAGCGGGTCTCGGTCAGTTCGGTGTTGAGGGAAGTGAGAGAGCGCGGTCGGCGGATCTCGTGATGCTGCAGGGGTGGCAACAGTTGGTCAACCGGTGACGGCAGCTTCTCCTGCATCACGGTGGTCTCTCTCTCGGCCTGTTTGCGCAGGATTCTAGAATACACCGGCGGTGTCTGCTGTCGCGAGATGCTGGAGGCGGAAGACGCGCCGCCCGGGGGCCCGTGAAGCTCGGGCACGTACGAGAAGGTCGTCATGCGGTAGGGGGCGCTCTCCAGGCTGCGGCTGGTCTCCTCCCTCTCCAGGATGGTGGTTAGGTTACGCTCCAGGGCGATGCTCGCCACGTCGGACTCGGAAGGCAGCGGGCTCGGCGGGGGCGGCGGTGCTCTCTTCACGCGCATCTGCACGTCGAACTTTGGCTCGATCGGCACGGCCACCGGGTGACGCGGCACCATTACCCTCGACGCGTTCGCCGCTGTTATCGATGAACCCTCCATCTCGGCGGCGACAGCCTCCGAGTACAAGGAGCTGGAGGTGCGTATCGCCATCTGCCGCTGGACCTCGTGGTGATCCACGAACGCCTTGTTGTCGTAGGATCCGGCGGAAGACACGGGCAGCGAGCGTTCCTCGTCCACCTGCGAAGGGCGAGATTCATTACCGTTCGATCATGGAATCTTTCAGCCTTCTAAAGAGTCGATCGGCTTCGCGCAGTTGGCCTGTCAAACGCGAACGAGAGCGAATCAAGATTCCCGCGACAAGGATACCCGCTCGGCGCTAATGGGATCCGAGCGGCGTTCTCCTTTCATCTTCCCCCATCCCCCCCATCCCCCATCTACGCAATCATCCGTCTTGTCGGACAATTATCGGGTCTCACCTCGGAGTGGCTCTCGCTCGGGTAGTCGCTCGGCAGCGTGTCCGAATGATCGATCACCAGATTCGCCTCGCTACCGGAAGTAGACGCGGCGGTAGCGTGTAAAAGGGCGTGCGCGCGCGGTATCTTCAGGCCCTCGAACATGGTGATGTTGCTGAGGGAGGAGCCGGACAGTTTCGTTATTTCCGAGCCGGTGCCGCTCTCGAAGGGATGACGATGGACCACGCGGACGTTCCTGCGTTTCAGGCACATGTAGGAGCAGCCGAGCCCTAGCAGCAGCAGCGACAGGAAGAGGATCGCGCAAATGATCATCAGGATCTGGAAGCCCTTGAGCGGTGGCTCGGTCACCGGTACTGGCGCCAACGTGGCGGATCTGCCGTGGCGGAAATCTCCGGTCAGTTGGAGCAGCGCATGATTTTGCGCTTCCTCTCTCTCTCTCTCTCTCTCTCTCTCTCTCTCTCGCGCGCGCGCGCGCGAGAGAGAGAGAGAAGGAGACGGGAAGGGAGGAAACGGCGCGAGTCGCGAGCGAGCCTCGCCGGCCATTCGCGCCGCTTCGCCGTCATCAAGGAAGCATTAGCGGTGCGGCATCTCGCGAGTATAACTGGACTAGTGGAAACAAAGGCGTGTCGTCACGGCACTCACGTACTGAATATGGAGTCTCCTCATTCGTATGCGTCTACGTCCGTTCTTCGCGGACGTTCCGCAGTTTGAAATGGCGGAAACGCACGCGTCTCCCTTGTATCTCTAGCCCGTTTTCCCTAAACGTTAACGAGCGCATGTCGCGTGCTAAATTCGATCGTGACCTAGCGACAATCGATGAGGAAAGTACCTCCATCATTTCAACGACACATGTAAGGGCTCGTGCCTTGTGAATTTCAGACGATAGAATCGCGGTAAGGACTCGACATGGTAGGGCTCTTACATGCTGGCGGGCAGCGGGGGTGGTGCCGGCGCCACAGGTGGAGGATATCTGCAGACTATGGTGATGACCTCGTCCCCGTCCATTTCTAATCCGGGATGAAAGCGGACCACCACATTATTGGTGAACACACGCAGGGGATCCTGCTTCGTGCCGCATCCTGAAAAAACGGATTAGCCCGGTTAAGGACGAGGTTAAGGACGAAATTGTTCCAGTTGGGACCAATGGGAATGGGACGTTAAACGAGCTACGTGAAATTACTGATCGGGATATTACGTGGCGATCAAAATATCAAGCCAAGCCCACGTGCACTCTCGATTGTACTCGCGACAGCAGTACAATCGAATTTACGACAATTCAATTATCATTGCACATCTGTCTCTGCCGGTCTCTGCCGGTCGGATGAGACAAGGACTTATCAGGATCATCGTTTCGCCTGAATCATCCCTCTCGATGGCGTAATCTCGCGGCTGCAAGATCGTGCCACGTTCCGCGGCTGATCAAACATCAGACGGCGATCATTATCCCGGCAATTTCACGCAAGGTGTCCCGAAGATGAGAATTTCATTCATACCCTTCAGCGGTAGCTCTAGTTTGGCGGTGGTCGCGCCTCGTCCCTTGAATATGCACGCGCTGTTGCGATCAAAGTCGGCGTAGGCCACGCCGTAGAACGGCTCCTCGAACTTCAGCTCGACCTCCATGCTGCCCTGGCCGCAGTTGAGGTACGCCTTGGTGCGATTGAGGAAGATGATCGGCGAGATGTCGTCCAGCTTGGTGACCTTGCCGTCGAGAACCGTGCTCGGCGGCAGACCCGGCTGGTACTCGATGCTGTTGCCTTGGGACGCATAGTTGCTCTGGGACAACGCAATCGGGATTGCCGTCCAGAGCAGGACCATCAGTTTCGGCAGCATCTGCGAGCGAGACGGGAGCGATCAGAGAATCTTGCCGGCAAGCCGACAAAGGGGACGTCATAGAAGGACGTTAGACGACATGGGCATTCCCAGGGAACAATGGCGGTGCGTAATTAATACGTTCGTTTAACAAAGGCTCGCGTTACGTCCGCGGAAAGAGCAACCGGCAGATTAATGACTCGTGCGTGTATTTGTCGCCCTGTCATGAAAAATCTCCGCTTGCGGGTCCAAGCGCGAGGCCGCGACCTATCGCGATCATCGAGCGTGATGCCGCGGTACGTTCCCCGACAATAAACACAGATTCCACGATCTTCATACGCGCGTCGTGTGAGAAGCGACGATCGTTTCGTAATAATTTACGTAATTTACGGGATTACGCGGCTGCGATCATCCGCCGAGGAGTCGCCGATAGCGCAGCTCGCGAGCTGCTCTAATTGGCGCAGTAATGAACCCTAACTGCGAATTTCGCGACACGTCGCGTGCGCCGTACAGCGTAACAGCATGAAGATCGGGATCATCCGCGAGGAAGCGGCGCGACCGTCCACATTCCCACGAGCGACTTCTCAGACGTTTTCCTTTGTATTGTATTCCTTGATTCAGCCGCGTCATTGTTTGTACGCATCTCCCGAGTCGCACGCGCGTAGCGCGGCTGTTCATCGCGCGTCATCGTGTTCCCCGCACTTTCTCCGACGCAGAAGGAGTTCTGGCTGCGAAATGAGGAATACGGTCGGCTCGTATCCTTTCTTTTATTCATGAGCAGCCCCTCGAGAAGGGATCTCTTGGCTCAAATTAGCGCGCTACCGTGGCGTTAGCGTGCATCGATAAACGACAGAGACTTCACCTCGTTTCCGCAAGCGCAACGAATCATCTCCCTCATTTTCTTCCACAACTAGAAAGATACTAGGCGAACGCGCCGCTGAGTCCCCACTGTTCCCCCGCGTCCGAAACGCAACCCTAATCTGGAAGAACCGAGGGGAAAGGACATGATTTTTGTCACGCTGCAGCCCGCGATCGCGGTTCCTCTCGAATCAAGTGCCTCGCAATTTGCCTACTCGAGTGTAGCGGAGAAAGCCGTTATCCGTCCTCGCGACGTTTCCTTCCGATACGCAGGATGCGCGCGAGCGCGCACGCGAAGCGGATAAACGCAGACTCGCGATCCGCGACGGAGCAGCGCGATGTCCGATCTCGCATCCGGGGATTCCGCTACCAGACGATAAAGTTAAACGTCCCGCGACTTATGGGACGCGTAATTGCCGAGCGGTAATGCTCGTAATAACTTTTCCTGCAAGACCGAGCGAGACAGGAAGAAAGAGAGAGAGAGAGACAGAGAGGAAGGGGAGGAAGGCCCCTTTATGAATTATGAAAACGGAGATGACATATCGCATAGACGTAATGATATACGAAACGATTGTATCTGCGCAGGCCACCGCGGTCTCGCGAGTCTCGCGAGCCGCTCGCCGCGAGATACTGTTACGTCCGCCGCCGGTAATTGCACTTAAAGCAAACGCGCGAATCATAGGCATTAGCGCACGCGCATCAAAAATGCGCGGCGGCGGCGGCGGCGGCAGCGGCGCGCATGCGCGTTTCTTCTTTTCGCCGCTTCGTAAGTGCCGCGGACGATACTCGCGGCATGTAATATATGCGCGTGAATCATTCGCTCGTCATTATCGACGCGGAATTCGCGATTCAGTCCGCCGACCGGACTGAACTCGCAGGTCGCAAATTGCCCGCCGTTCGTTGCTCGCGGCTGTTTAACGCGCGCGAGGGAAATTCTAGTATCGCCCGAGCGCGTGCTGACACGTCAGCATTCGCTATTACAGCGGGCAGGAATGTCAAAGGATGATCGCTTCTCTCTCTGTCTCTCTCTCTCTCGCCGCGACACGCGTGGCCGTTCTCGGAAGAATTCCGCTCGGGCGATCTCGAGGAGGAGCGATCGCGGAACAATAGTTGAACAATCGGAGGATAAGCAGCGTCATGCCGCCGCGCGAATATGCAAGGGGACGAGCCGCCTATCGGAACGACTATCGGTCGTTAAATGCATAGATAGAGCCGGATAGAGCCAGATAGAGAACAGTCCGTCGTCCGTAACGCCGAAACGCGCCGCAAAAAAGACTCCGCATTGGATCTAAATTGGGAGCGCGATGAGTGCATAATTCAAGAATGATCCACCGCGATGGCGGGCGGGACGGGCGCCGATTTATCAGCGGCAAATATCACGGCGGATAGGAATAGTTGTTATATTAGCTTGCCGTTAACGGGCACGCTATATTTAGACCACGTCGGGATTAGCGAAACGCTCAGCGAGACACTCGACGAGTTGCGTATTATAAATTACGCAAAAATAACAAGGGATGAGTCATCATCTGGCCATGTCGCGCCTCGGATCTGTCGTCTCCTGTTCTCCCATTGATCGCTCGCACGAAATAAAAAGAACTACTTGTACGAGGAACTTGTTCCCTTCTTTCTTTCGTTTTTTTTTTATCTTTTTTCCCTTTTTCTTTTCGTTAACCGACCAGTTTGATTCATCGCCAGCGGAAGTCCGAGGCGGATTTTACGAATCTACGCGCGAACGATGACACAGCATAACGCAGCTCGAAAACGGCACACGCGCTCTTGCTAGAGAAAAAAACTCGAGGGAACCGCGCGTATTTTAGAAACGGAAGAGCGTAACATTCCGCTCGAAGCCTTAACTGGCCGGAGAGACGTACTTGACGTCGAATAACGTTTGCGTTTTCTCCTGCCGGTTTCTCCCTTGCGGAAATTCCCTTCCAAGAAAGAACACAGAATTAGTTCACGCGCGACGCGTCCACACATACAATTCGTTTCTTTCTCATATTTATAATTCCCCTGATAACGAAATGAGGACGGTGCGGCGTCGACGAGTTGCGAGTTCCACCGCAAAATCGCGAACCATTCACGAGCCTTCGCGGGAGCAGTTTGTCAAAAAGTCGTTAAAGACTTTACGGCCTCCCACAAGGTTCACAGAGAGAGAGAGAGAGAGAGAGAGAGAGAGAGAGAGAGAGAGAGAGAGAGAGAGAGAGAGAAATGGCGGAGGGGTGCGGGGAGGGAGGGGACGGCTTCGATACGAGGCCTCCTAGATCGCGGGAACGCGGAAAGCAGCGCGCGCGCGAGATCTCACGAGCAATTGCGGCCTTTCCCGCTTCCTGCGCCGCGCACCGCGGCAAATCTTTATGCATTATTTACGTATTCAGTTCGCTCAATTATTTAATCGACCCGCGCGCGCAAAGGGAACAGTTAGCATCGCGCGGAAACGCGATTTAATTGGCGATACCAGCCGCGATAGCAGCCGCTCGCGTATCAGCTCACGGTACCGCATTAACGTATCGCGCGCGCGCGCGCGATGGGAGCGAGTCGAAATAAGAATCACCTCCCCCGTCCCCTCGGACGCGCCGGCAGGCGCGCTAAATCATATTACGGTCCCCCCGGTAATATTACACTTCCCAGCCTGCCGCGGCCGCTGAGAAACGAGCCGCTCGCGCGATACTTTAGCGTCCTATTACGCAAATAATTTCACGATCCTTAATTATTCCCGCATCTCTCGGCCCTCTCCCCCCCCCAATCTCCCCTTCGACCGTTGGAGGGTTCGGGGCGCGGGGGTCGCGCGGAGATTGAGAATAACAGCCCCATTAGCGAGGCTCCGATAATATCGTCAATTTCGCGGAAGGTGCAGGCGAGTGCAGGCACTCGCGAGGGACGAAACGCAGCGTGGAGACGCGGCTTGTTTACCGCCGCATTCCCCGCGGAATGACGGACGGGGGATTCCCCGCGGCGACGATCCCGCTCCGCTCCAGCTCCGCTAATTTCCTCCGCTCATTTCCCGCTTAACCTTTTTACCTGTCACGCTGCCCGGACCTGCCGATGCCTGATGCCGCATGGACGGAGATCTCGTGCGAGAGAAGGAAGGATATTTCTCCACGACCAAGTGCTACACCTCTGCGCGGAGATTCGTCGTAGCGCCCCTCGCGATTCAAGAAAAATATGTGTGCATGTCGTAAACACAGGCACGGCCATCGCGCGAGAAATCTACATCGTGTACATGGTCGAGTCGCAACCTTTGCATCGTCTGCTTTAATGAAATTCACCTCAATTATTATATATATATATATATATATATATATATATATATATATGTGCGTATGTGTGTGTAAACGTTTAACGCACGCTCCGTTCCGTTCGGCGTCCCAAGCTTCGCGATTTTCCCGCAAACTTTTCATCTGCGTCTATTGAAAAGACGAACAGATTGAATACGCGCTAAGAATCTTCGTTAATATATTGGAAGACAGATGTATATAGTACAACCGGCAATACAGAGAGAGAGAGAGAGAGAGAGAGAGAGAGAGAGAGAGGCAGAGCTGCGTGAAACAGAGGCCTGGCCTCGAGGCGAGCCAGGCACGAGATCTTCCCGCGCGAGATCGCCGAGGCTGCCCTAACGGTACAATTCCCGCGATGGAACTTATTTTCGTAGAAAAGTTGAGTCATGCCCTTTCCGCAACAGCAATTTTGCTTACGCTCCGACGCAACGCGCGCGCGCTCGGATCTTTATTGCGATCCTATCGTGCCCGACCCTCGTTGCCCCCTTCCACCCCCTCCTCCTCCTCCCTCCATCTCTCGCCCTCCCCCCCTGCCCTCCCGTCGCCGAATGATGCCTCCGATGCGCGCGCGCGGCTGTTACTCGCGCAACGGCGGTATCATTGGAAAAAGGATGCGATTGATATCCGGCCTTCCGCTGGCGCAATCTCGGCGGCTACCGTGCCCGGCGAAAACCGAAAAGAAACGAAAGGGAACGACGAACGACGCCCCCCCCCCCAATTCTCCCGGTAGAGGGGAAGGGTCTCGGCCGTTGGCCGTGACACGCAAAACCGCGCCGATCCGGCGGGATAACGACAAGGTCCATTAGCGGGAGTCTCTTGGCTGTTAAGGCGAAGCGATTTGCGATTTGTGCGATTGGCTGCGAGAAGCGCGAAGGGATGAAAATGCGACGAATCCGGCGTGTTTTTTCCTCAATGCCGAATCGAACGTCGAATCTTTAGCGTTGAGCATCCTCGAAGGCTCTGTTTCGTTCTTATGATTAACGGTTGTTACCCTCACGAAGCTGCCGGAGTCCCGGCTGGAGGTAGCAGCCTAGCAAGCAGCGGGGACGGCGATTTTCAGGGTCTGTTCAGGGTCTCCTCATCCGCGTTCCTCAACTCCCGCGATCCCCGACGTGGGTTGCACTTCCGCTCGAGCCGCAGCGGGATCAATCCGATTCCATTAGCGAGAGACCGGACGCGCCGATGAATCGATTATCGCCGCGCAGAAGCGAGCGCGAGAAATCGCGCGACTGCAGCGAGAGCCGTGATGCAACAGCGCGAATGAGAGTTCCGAAGAGAGTGCACGCCTCGGTGCACTCGCGCCGGACTCGGCGTGGACCGTTAGGCCGCGCTCGCGGTGGTTCGCTAACAAAACAGCCGGCGTGTCGTTGCTCGTCGCGGATTCCGCGCGGAACGCGGCTCTGAATCGATTCGCGTGGCTGCTTCGTGACTTTCTTCTCCGTTTGTTTGCTTATTAATGTAATCTCTTTGTTAACGCGACGTACGTTCTCCCGTTCCCGGGAATATCGGGATATCCGCGCGAGCATCGCTGATAATCGAACTCGAACGAGTTATCGAGGCGAGAGTTCTCGCGCTCTTCGGCGATCTTCGACATCGAAAGTCCCTTTTACCGGCGAGTGGCTCGCTTTCGACGGAACTCGCGTCTGAGATACGCCGCTCGCTAGAAAGTAAAACTGTCCCGACTGATTTCGATGAGCCGATGCTCATCAAGCCGGCGTTCGGAATCCGTAAACTGAAATTCCTCGAGTTCCACGACGAGCGCGATCGTTTGCAAGATCGCATGCGAAGATTACGCGGCCGGGAATGCGAGAGCGAGAGGAAGGTCTACGGCCAACTACCACTTCGTGGAAGAAGTCGCTCCTCAATGGAAGATCGAGGGACCTCGAGAGACCAGGATCTTGAGGGACGCAACAAGATCTCGATCTCCTCCACGTACCTTTGCTTGTTTTAGCCGCTCGCGCTGCTCGCGCCGCTCTCGCTGCTCTCGCTGCTCTCGCTCTTCGTCCCCCGTCGTCCCCCCTCTAGGGCTGTCGCATGGCGCGCTGTCCTGAAATATCAAAGTGGCACACACCAGCAGGCTATTACTCGGTGAAAGTGATCTGCCAGGCGCGGTGCCAAGTCGCACGCGCGTCGGTGTCGCGGCGCGATCGATGATCGATCACTCGCCGAGGACCCGCGATACCTCAGGGCAAGGTCCGCTCTTTGTTGTCCCGCGGGCAATCTCCGCGCTACGGCGACTGCTACGGCCCATCGGAATTTCGCTTCGGTAATTCAGCTCCGACTGTTACTTTATGGGTGAGCTAGCACGAGCCGCGGGGTCGGCAGGCTCCTTTGACGAGGATCCGAGCCGTTCGGGATCGCGCGGGATCGGCGAACCGGATCGTGCGTGCCTTAGTGGCTCCCTCGCTCCCGAGTAATTAGAGAAATAGCTTTTTCTCCTTCGGCCAGACGTGTTATTAGCAGAAATACATAGTTAACACCTTATCATTATTGCATTTCTCTGGTATCTAACGCGCGCGCGCGCGCGTTCTTTATGGCCCTGAGAGTTTCATTAGGCTGCACTCTGTAATTGCGCTCGAGAATGCACTCGGCGATAGCCAAACGTAAAAGGACGAGCACGACGACCACGAAGACCACGACGAAGACTCGACCGAGGATAGAGATCGAGTCTGAGATTAAAAAGGTACCGAAAGATTTATGGAGAGATGCCCGCAACAACCCCAATCGGATCAAATTTTCCTCGCTCCATCTCCACTCCGCCGCTCTACTCCAGCTTCCGCTTCTTTTTATCATCTTTTTGAGACGCGCTCAAAAACGCGCCCCTCCCCCCCCCCCTGTCTCCCGGGGAGGAAATCATACGCCTGCGGAGTCGCGATGTCAGGCGGATCCGATACGGCGATGTCGGAGCTCGGCGCACTTCTCTGCGAGAAGATACACACATACTTGACGTAATCGATTCCGTGACACAGTGCGACGATGCGTCGCCCAACCTTGGTCGCTTCCTGTCACACAGAGAGGCAAACAGGCAAACAGACAGAGAGAAAGAGAGAGAGAGAGAGAGGCGCGTACATACATGCACGAGCATGCTTCGTCGACTGCGTGATCAATTTTCTTCGAGAACAGAAGCCGGAGCTGCGCGCATTGACATTCTTTTGGACGTTGGCGCGTGATCGTCGTGCCGATCACGATTCCGCGCGGCCATGCGAGTCATTCAACAACGTGTAAGTCGCATGTAAGTCGCGCGCACGTGTCGCGTAAAGCACGGAGGACGCGACGAGGATCCTCGCTGCGGAGAATTCATGAGCGCTCTCGATGATGGTCAGGGACGGAGGATTACGGGGAGATGTCCCACGCGATACGCAGCGCCGCCAATGCCGGCCTCGCCGGTCGCGCCACCTGGACGACGGAATGCGAAAAGTACTTAATACGGTGCACGCCGCAGCAATCGCCGATATCTTACGAGATCCCGCGTTTTGCAAACGACAGGCTTTGTCATCCAGTCTTTAATTTATCGACGGACGATGCTCTTGTCGCGAAAGAAACCATTGTACGCGTACGTGTATCGCTAGGATCGTGCATAAATTATTGCGTTATGAAAGAAGAGTCCTGCAAGCTGATCGTGCTTGGTATTAAATCGTGCACAAACGCCTTGCCAGACGCGAAAGTTCGAGGATAAATCTCAATAATAGGCGTGATAAAAACATGCGTGACGTGGCATACGAACGTTCGCGCGATGAATATTTCCCGTGAATATTTCATCCGGGACTTTCTCTATAAACGCGCGTAGCTTCGAAGGGAAACTTTCTCGAGAGCGGGCAACTTGTCGGCGAGCGAGTGTCGCTGTTTTTCGATTAATCCAAGTATCGGCGGCGTAACACTCGAATCTCCTTCGATCCGCGATGGAAGACACGCGAGCGCGTGACGGCGATGATTATTACTTATGGCGATTAAAAAAAAAACAAAAAAAAAAAAGAGGACAAGAAGTCACGGATGAACGATCAACGGACCTTCTCGCACGTGACGCCGTGATTCGCGGCGAAATGCAGCATCGCGCATGCGCGCTGCTCGTCATCGCTCGTAATCCCGTCTCTTTTCTCCATCTTTTTCTTTCCGTTTTTTCTTTTCTCTCTCCCTCCCTCTCTSTCTCTCTCTCTCTCTCTCTCTCTCTCTCTCTCTCTCTCTCTCTCTCTCTCTCTCTTGAACAATGATCGAGC
This sequence comes from Eciton burchellii, assembly GCA_020341155.1. Taxonomy (NCBI): domain Eukaryota; kingdom Metazoa; phylum Arthropoda; class Insecta; order Hymenoptera; family Formicidae; genus Eciton; species Eciton burchellii. The sequence continues at coordinate 86,542 of JAHMML010000032.1, read as the reverse complement.
TGTCTCGGAGCAATTAAAGATTTACGCGTCATCGGGCGGTTCGCGGAGCGATGACAAAACTCTCCTCGGATACTTGTAAACACGCGTCTCCGGCGCGATTACTCACGAATCATCGGCGCGTAGCCGGCTGAGTTATACCTTTCCGGAGAAAACTGCGTTACATAAAGGCATCATCGCCGGCGAGAATTCGCGGAATGGCCACGCACGTAGAAGAGATGTATCCCGCCGTCGCGCCGCCGTCGCGGTTACATTGTGCCGCCGCGGAAACGCCCAGAGACGAGAGAACGAGGAGGATTTATTATATTTCCGCTGGCGAAGATCGCTCGTGAAACGCGAGATGGAAGGATTCGCGTATATTACGGCCGACGGGACGGCGGAAGCCGTCTCCGCGAGACAGAACGATCTCGCGAAGACAAAACAGCGGGGCAGGACAAAACAGGAGGGGGAGGAGGAGGGGGAGGGGGCGGAGATGAATCCGTCCCAATTTCGGCTCAATTTCCCCGTCCCCGTCCCCGATTTCTTCCCCCCTCGCCGCGTTCTCTTCTCGTCGCGCGCACTCGCAGCCGGAAACGCGGCTCTCAGTGACGTCACCGGCCGATAACGGGGGAGGATACACGGAATTAAGAGAACAGATGGCTGTCGCTGCGATTAGGAGCTCGCTAACACTCGGTAACTGTCTGTTCGCGTTTCGTAAGTCGCTCGGGAGTCCATAAATCTCGTACGCCCGCCAGGTCGCGGCCGGCCCGAGTGCTCGAAACGCGCCAGAGAATGAGAACACGAAATAAAAATAGATAAATAAAGGCCGGCCAACAATATCCCTAGGGGCAACGTATTATAGCCGCGCGCGCCCGCGCATGCGCGAACTTTATGAGACGGCTCTCGGCAGCCGAGCGGAGGAAGAAGCCCGACTTTCATCAGCGAGTATCATATCAGCCTCATCAGAGGAGAGACAGGGTGGGCTCAACGCGGGAAACGACAAGGGGGAGAAACGCCGATCGCCGATCCGTCCTGCGAGGATTCATCTCGGAAGCGTCTCCAGCAACACCAGCGAACACTCGCATGACGGATCCGCCCCAAGACGCTTCCTCCGCGCCTCGCCGCAGGCGGCGGTATGACGTGAACGTCCAGTCACGCCGAATGTCTCGCGTTTCTGCGATCGAGCCTTTAAAGTCGTGCCAGTATCCGAAGGAGACAACGGCGGGATCTCGTTGCGCAAAAGCAACGCGCGCGCGACTTTCACTGGCCAGCGCGCGCGCGCGAGCGCGCTCGCGCGAGTGCGCGCCGCTGTCCTTGCCTCGCGCGCTGCGCGCGCGTGCACCGCGCATCGGTGACATGCGCGGATAGGTGAGCGGATAGGTGGACGCACGAACGTAACCGGCTGATTAGGAGCCCGAGGAGGGGAGAGCGGGCGGGGGGAGGGGGGGGGAAGTCGGGTCAGGGGGAAGAGAAAAGTGCGCGGATTACGTCGAGTGCGAATCCTGCTCGACTGACTGGTCGTCGCGCGCGAAATTCGAATCCCCCTCTCCCGGCGTCCTCCGAATGATTATTCGAATATCGCGGGGCGAGGGGCGTGGGGCGAGGGGCGAGGGGCGAGGGGCGAGGCGGGGGGGGACGCGCGGCGACGCTTGGAACGGGGAGTTATTATGCCGGGGGTGGTTGAATCCGTAGTTGAATCCTCTTCGCGCGCGAAGGGATCAACGCTCGAGCGTGTGCTGGGCTTAACGCGACAGATTGACGATAAATCCTCGCCGCTGCTTAATCCCGCATTTGAAATACGATAGGTACTGGAAGACAGGGCGGCTTTAAATCGGGAACGCTCAGCGCGCGTCACGCGATCGCGGAATATCATCGCGCGGATGCGTTATGCGTTCCCTCTCTCTCTCTCTCTCTCTCTCTTTCTCTCGTTCTCTCGGATTCGCATAAATTCCCCTTAACTTTTGCGAGAGGAGAAGAAGAAGAAGAAGAAGAAGAAGAAGAAGAAGCTGGACACGAAGTAACATTAAGAATCAGATTTGCGAGGCCGAATACCAATGAGCGAACGAGCAGAGAAGAAAACGTCATTTTTTATCAGGGAGAAAAAGGCAACCGAATCCTCGTTATTCGTACAAATATAAAAAGAAAACGAAAAGAAGAGGGAGAGAGAGAGAGAGAGAGAGAAAGAGAGATGAAGGCAGGAGGATCGTGAGGATCGTGAAATTGAGCGGAGTGACCGAGATATCGTCGTCTCGATCCCTGCATCCTTGCGCTGCGAGGATTTATTGCGCAACGATCGCATGGGTCAGCGCGAGCCTCGTCGCGCGGCTTGTCGCACGCGCGCTCGCGCACGCCAAAGAAGCGGATACGCGAACGGGATCAGGTGGATGAAAAAATCCGAAATATCATAGGCTGCAGAGACAGCCGCGGCCGTGGATTATTACGTCGCTCGTACACACTTGCCGTTGCGAAAGCGTGCAGCTCGAAGTGAATGGTGGCGTTCCTACGTCAGGAACGTGGAAAGAAAGGAAACGGCGCGCACTTTTGCCGATCGCGACAGAGAAGCATTGCCAGCTAGGGACCGGGTGGGTCCCCAACGGGGGAACTGACGCGCAACTGACGTCATTTTCGAGCGCACGGACGAAAGTGCAGCGCGAGTGAGTCGCCGGAGTCCGATCGATCCTGCCGATTTTTTGCCGATCGATTTTTTGCCGATCGATTCTGTAGAATGTCGATCAGTCCTGGAGAACTGAACGAGGGGGTCTTCAAAGAGAGGCGCAGAGATGATGAATGCGGGCACGAGTCAGGAGAGCCAAGGCTGTGCGAGATCATTTCTATGGAACAGAGGGAGAAAGAGAGAGAGAGAGAGAGAGAAAAGTATTCTTGCACAGGAACTGCAGGACAAATCGAGAACGAGTTGCAAATAGAAGGCACTCTAGGAATTGAACGGCACATGACGGAAACGAGGAGAATATAACAAATGATTATTCCTCTTCCCATTTATTGCTCCCTTCGTTTCTTTGTTCCTCGCCGTCATCGTCGCTGGAAATTTTCATGACGCTTTTACGAGGCGGCACGATAACAAGCGCGACGGTCCACCGCGATCGGCAAAGTCGCGAAGCTCGGTCCGCGTAAGATGGACGCCGAGGGGAAAAATGTTGGCTGCCATGCAAGCGCGCGTGACGCTGGTGGCCATTTTCCGTGGCAATTTCTTTAATTCGCGTTAATAGTATGCCATTAAAATCCTTTACGGCGGTTTACATCGCCGAGAGTCGTTATTACGTGCGAATCGCAACGGTCGCACGCGCTTGATAATTCCACGCGCGGATATAATACTCTGCCCGCCGACGTCTACATTATATACGTCATGGGAATCCGCCCTATCGATCTTCCAGATCTGCCAGCGCCCGATTGTGCCCCGCTGCTCGCTCTAAATTATCCGCGATCGAGCTTGTCCGCGACCACCTCTGCTCTCTCAGAGCATCTCTCTCAGCACATCGGAATAAATCCCTCCTCCCCCACCCGGAATGAGAGATAAATCATCATTGGAGGGGCGGGGAGAGGGCAGGCTCGAGAGGCATCATCGTTTGATCCCGAACGTTACGCGATAACGTTCTAACGGCGAATTAAAGACATTCGATATTCGATATTCGATATTCGATATTCGTTGATCGCCGGCCGCGCCGGCTGCGAGGTTAGAAAATTTGCGTGCAGCGGCGAGGACTTTTCTGACGAGCATTTCTGACGTTCGTTCTGAGATCGCCGCGGGAATCACCGCCGGCTGTTTATTATTATTGCGGAGTCATCGATCGTCATCGAAAAGAGAGAGAGAGAGAGAGAGAGAGAGAGAGAGAGAGAGAGAGAGAGAGAGAGAGAAGACGCCGTCCGATTAACGAAGGTTTCTTAATCACGATTACGAGCCCGGCGGTGCGATAAATTCCGCGGGGGAGGAGCAACGCGAATATGCATAGGCGTCGCGCTACTTAATGAAGAACGCAATGGCCATCTCGCCGTCATGTGTTATTAACGAGTCCGTGAAACGTCGCGCCGATCTTACGCAAGATCCTGCGCATCTGCATTGCTTAAATCACCGAGTCCGCAAATCTGCATCAATTAAGCCGGCGAAAACAACCTTTCGCTTTCGATTATAATATCACGTAAACGATCAGGAATCTCTCCCGTAATATCGCACGTTAGATTAGGATTACAATCTTCATATCACATGCGTGATACGGGGAGGATATTTATAATTAAAGAGAGAAAGTAACTTGTAAAATCTTCGACCACGACGAGGAGGACGTTTCCTCGTTTCGCGAACGCGAAACCGCGCGGGAGGCGTTCGGCATTTCGCCAACGAAATTCCAACATGGCGCCGCGCGGACGCTCATCCGATTTTCCAGCTCGGCTTTTCGCGACGAAGAACCGGCATTGAAGAAAGTGCATCCGCGGCCATACGCGAAACGCGCGAGCAGCAGCAGTGAATAAAGCGACCGTGCCCCGCGCATATACCAGTGACGTCATCCCCGCCGGATCCAAGATGGCGATCGCGTGTTCGCCAGGGCGAAATCGACAGCGGGCAGCCGGCAGCGGCAGCAGGACCGGTTTTCGAGGAGGCGGTGCCACCGTCGCCACCGTCGCCGCATCGGCATCGGCATCGGCATCGGCTTTGGTCGCGCCGCGTGCAATTTCGCCGTTCCAAGCCGAAAAACCGGAGCGCTCGAAACGTATCGGCGGCAATCGGTGATTAGAGGGCAAGGTAATGCGCTGCGTGAGATTAAATCCTAAGCGACCCTAAGCAAGAGAAACAGGCATCTCTGCTGCTCGTTTCAGAGATGCTGAATTCACAAAGCGATTCTCGGATCGTGTTAGGCTTCCCCCCTCCGAAACGATGGAATCCGCAAGATCGAAAACGCGAGATCCGATCTCGCGATTGCGATTGCGCATCGCGCGAGGACGAATACTCGCGATCGCATGTAGGATTCTGCTGCTCGACGTCGCCGCGAAATCTTCGCATCGAACGAGCGCAGACCGATCCGAGATACTTGGTGCGTAAAAAGCCAGTAAAGAAAGAAGAGGAACGCGCGGCAGTCGGCGATGCAAGAGAAATCGAAAGCAGAATCTCGTTTGGCGGCGACGCGGAACGGCGCACGGCGAAAAACCGACGCAGTCGGCTGCATTAMCCYCCCCCCYCCCCCYCYCCTCCCCGCCTCCCCTCCTCTCTTCCCATGCCGTAGCCTGCCGAAGGGAGGGCAACGGTGATCGCGCGCACGGGGTGCCTTAACCACCCAGCTCCTCGCTCGAGCGGCGATAAAAACGACCACCACGTGTTCGATCTACGCGTTCGCGAACGCGATTTCGCCTCATTGACGCCGATTCTTCGTCCCGTTCCGCTTAAATCGATCGAGTTGGCGCGCGAATGGCGGGATCCGATCGCGGGATTTCATACGCGAGCGCGAATGCATCGAACGGGGTGACGGGGTGAGGGCAAAGGTGGGAGAGCGTGGCGGGTGAAATTCAGAGATGCGCTTCTTCTGGACGTCGCGGCGTCCTTGGAATCTTTTTTCAGAATCTTTTGGATATTTATGCATCGCAGATTGATTCGTGATGGCTCATTAAGCGAATTAAGCAATATTATTCTCGTTATCTCAATCGGCTATCGACGATTGAGACCAATTAATTTCGTTTCGTGCGGAGAAGGAATTCGGATATCATGCGAGGATGGAAGTATATCTTTTAGAAAGAGATGGCTTTCATGTGCAAAAAGGACAGTCGATATATCGAAGCTTAAATAGTAAACGGCAATATTTTACACCGACGATTAATTCAGGGAGACGGTGTTACCTGGGGGCATTGCTTACTGACTGACCTAACCTATACACATATCGTATCTGTATTCCTCCCGTATTCTCCCGTTCTCGTATGCGCCTTGAACGTCAAGAATCTCCAGAAGAGGGAAGACTAAATGAGAATTCGCCCGTGGGTTTGCCGCTTCGGCCACAAAGGGCGCGAGATAACAACGAGCCAGCGATGATCGTGCGATTCGAGCAACGTTTCGAAGAAACGCCATTGCCGAGGGGTACCGAGGGAGGAGCGCGTCCGTTTAACAGGACGATTCTGCGTGAATCGTCTCGTAGAAGTTATTGTGACGCAAGCTGCAATGGCGGAATATTGTATGCTTTGAATATTGAAAGCTTTCATCGTGGCATTCAAGCACCGCGCGGAGGCTATCGCGATGGACGCAATGCGTCGCTTTCGAACTTGCCGACCAGCGCATCCGTTCGTCCGGCCGTCGATTCCGCCTGGATTCGCGCGGCCTTTGTCAGCGACATCGATGCTCGATTCAGCCGAGCGTATCGAGCGTATGCAAGCCGCGAGGCGAGCAAACGGCGACTGGCCGCGCGATGTGAAAGCGCAAACGTTTCATTATCGATCCATCGATCGGTTCCTTGGACGGACGGGATGCTAATCAAACGGAAGAGGGCTGACCGGAAGGGATGGGAATCGATGGATACAACGAGGATTCCTCGAAAGGATTCCCCCCGCGATCGCGGTTGATGAGCACACGCGCGCCGTCAACTGCGTTCTAACCTCAAGCCGACACACTTGCAATTCCCGAACAGGATATGGACATTGGAACGCGACGCATCGCTTATTAATCCAAGCAGGATTACTCCACGTGTGACAGCAGATGTTCATTTACGCGACTTATATGTTGTAATATCTTCATCCTCCCTTCACTCGCGTATCCGTGTGCTCAAAGTAGGCAAAATGCAGTCGCGAGTTTGAGTATCTCTGATGTGGGAATCCATACGGATAAAGGATCGTTTGGATCTCTCTTCTCTTGTCATCTACAGAAACTGTCTTAACGAACAATCGACGGTGATTCGTAAAATTGAGAGATTCCAACTGATTCCAACTAATCTTCGTTCGTTACGTGAACGGAATTCAGATTGTCACCCAGATCGTCGTTAAGGGATTCGGAAAAATCGCAGAGGAATATAAATCGTTCGACGTTAGGAATACGTCCCATACGAATTTCCCTTTGGCAAAGCTATCCGCGTCGCGATCACTCGGCCTTGATTATCACGTGCTTAAAATTCAGGCCTCACGAGGTATCCCAATTCTACGCGCCGCCTAGATCTCTCGAAACCTTGACCAGAGGGACTGATATCTCGCACGAGTCCGTTACAACAGTAACTCGCGAAAGGTCGATACACTTGCCAGTATGCGATATCCCACCACCGGGAACAAGGAAGAAAGAAACGTGGACGTGTCCGTGTATTTTTTCATCCCTGCTCGCGAAAGCGAGCATCCAGATTTGCGCGAGTAGGATTTCCTATCACGATTTTGCATTGCGAATTTTGCCCAATGAGTCCACAGAGTCAATCAACGAGTCAATCACAGAGTTTCGACTCGTTAAGACAGTTTCTTCCGCGTGTTCACTCTTCTCAAAGAAAAGCGCTTCTCTCTCTCGCTCTCCTGTTCACTCGCAGTGTCTCTGTCTTTCCAACCCGATGTTGCTTCCCTGCTGCGGCGGATCACCAAAATCGGCGCAGTATCGTCGTCGACTTTCCCGTCGCTTCGCTTTCGTACTTTTGCAACGTCGTCGGCTGGCGCGAAGGTCAACGAGTTTTCTTTGCGAGCAAGCGAACGCAAGGGAACGCCTATAGCGTGCGGCGCAGCAATGAGCGCGCGCGCGCGCGCGCGCGCGAATATTCGTGCCTATTCACGCTCTCGAAATTGCTACCGGACTGCCCCCCGCGGGCTTGGCCTCTTCTCCGTACTCGGAGTTGATGAGCTAGTCTCTCTCTCTCTCTCTCTCCCTCTCTCTCTCTCTCTCTCTCTGATGAGAGAGACGCCGGAACAGTCGACGACCTCGTCGAATTCGCCTCTCGGCGAGCTCGCGAATCACGCAGCGTGTCGGAGACTCTCGCTCGCGCGACCTCGATTCGTTCGCTGTCAGCGTTGAGATCACCGCATCACGGGGTACAGGGCGGTGTAGGAAAGGAAACGATCACTCCCGAAAGACTCATCCGAGAGAGTCGAATACGGCGAGACCATTCGAGCTTAAAGCCTCTCTCTCTCTCTCTCTCTCTCTTTCCCTCATCTTGCTCTTTCTCGCCGGAGAAGAATCTTCACCGTAATTCTATGCGCGCGCGAGTGTTGGGCGACACCGAATCGCGCGTGCAAAGTTCACCGATCGCAATTGGAAGAGACCCGCGCGGCGTTGGATTTATGTAACCGTGAGCGATAGAAGGAAAGAAAGAAGACGAAAGAAACGTGCTTCCTCTCGCGGAAACCCTCCCGGACATTCCCGTTTGCGGAGTAACGCGCAGCTCTCCATCCAGTCCGCGTCCGGTCGAGTTAGCAGGACCGCGATGTAGTAACACGCGGATGTTCTCCTACCTTCGTGCGTGCGTGCGGGGACCCACTTCCGGCGGGGTCCCGCTCTCGGGGGAGGGCTGCCGATACGACGTACGCTCCTGCCGGAACCTCACGCGCGCAGGCAGACAGGTTAATATCGTCTAGCGCGATCGCGCGGCCACGACTGAGCTCCGTTCTCCTGCGAGAGCGTTTCACCTGCGACGACGGTGCCCCCCTCGACGACCTCGAGGAGCGAACTGAACCCGCCGCGCCGCCGCCGCCGCCGCCGCCGCCGCCGCCTTCTCCTCTCCCACTCGCGCGCGCGATCGCGCGCGGTCGCGGGCCTTTACCGCGCGTCTTACCTGCGAAACTATGTTCCACACCTATTCGGCCACCCACTTGCTCGCCCCCTCCTACCTCTCGCCTACGAGACAGATTCGCCCCCGCTGCTGGCAAATCGCGGGAGACGAATCACGGGGAACGTTGCTACTTCTTTCTCTTTTTTTTTCCCTTTTTTTTTCTTTTCTTTTTTTTTCAAGGGGAACCAGACACCCACGGGCGGACAGCTCGCGGACAGGTGCGATGATGGGGGGAGGGATGACTCTTTTATGTGAATCTCGCGGCGAACGCAAGATGCTCGTCGCGATTGCTCGTGTGTCTTGAACAGGGATAAAGAAATTAATTCAAGGCAATCGTTGGGCAATTATCTTAATTTTCCTGCATTGATTTTCAAGAGGCGCGCCTCACCGGACGATAATTGATGATCAAAGTATGTATCTAGTGAAGTAACCATCGAAAGTGGTCTCTCCGATGTCTTTTTCATTACATTTGATGGATACAAACTGATGGATACGGCAACTTTTATTATTTCGTCTTACGGAGAAACGTATAAACGTTTGTTCGACAAGGCTGATCATTGATCGAGCTGAATGACGGAGCTATTAGCTGTTGAATAGCGTACTTTTATCTAGACCACGTGGATTCCAGCAGGCGGAGCGACTTTGCGGAGACGGTGAAACGCGACGTGCATTTAATTGATACTTTCGGCACACCGGCTGCTTCCCGTTAACTCCAATGGGCAGCCTATATCTCAGCAGCAGCAGCAGCAGCAGCAGCAACGTCCAATCGAACGCGACGAATGCGGCATCACGAGAGATGCGCGCACTCGCAGAGTTACACTGTACAGTTTCGTATAGAGTTGTCGGAGGTTTCAATAACGGTAATTACAACGTTGTTTTTTGACCGACCGAGGGGAAACGATTTCGTTTCCCCTCGTGATGTTTTGATAAAAATTATGTAATTATAGATCATACTTATGCCGCATTAATTGCCAGAGATTCGCTTCCATCGCAGTACATTCGAGGACTATCAAATGCAGCAATAGCGATACGCGGAGAAAGTCATCAAGCCAAAACCAATGACAAATCGAGCGACGCAGAGACCACGCAGTAGTCAATTCTAAATAGAAGATAGTTGTGCGAATGCTGCCAACTTAGAACTAACAAGAACTGGGCAAGCTTGGGTGGTTACGCAAAACGTGTGAAATTTTATTCCCAACACCATCAATTTAATGGAACAAAATGATTTTATGACACGTCATAAAAATTATAATGAAATATATATTATATGATATCAAGATCCATATCTACATATCCTTCTACATATCTTGATTCCTTCTTCTCTATTGTCGTACTTTCGCTCTTATCGTCGCTCGTTCCCTTCGTACTGTGGACGTCCCCGAATTTGGTCTCGCAACTTTCGACGAGAAACTAGAAAACCGCTATCCGTCGTTTCCGTGGCACGATTATCTCGCGACACTCTAATCGGCGTCCCTGAAGAAGACGCGAAGACTGTTCCACCGCGGTGTCAGCCTCGCGATTTCGCAGCTTCCCACACACGTGCCCGAATCCAGAGACGCAGCTCAGACCTGCAGTTGGCTGAAATAATCGGACCGCCTCGTGAAATCGCTCGCGAATGATTGATTGATCGATCGCGAATGAACAATTTTGTTTCCCGGAACGCAAATGAGAACAATGAACAACGTTAAATCAGCATGTTTTAACATAAATAGGAGAAAAACGGCGATGTCGTTTCGAAAAATCTCTAGGGAATCTAGGTTAGGAATGGGAATCCATAGTGAAAGAAATAATCCGACGGATTATCGTCATCTGCGACATCTTCGCGCTTTACTCCCAGCATCTCGTCGTTCCCGATTGCTGATCTCATCTTTCGATCATGCCTCTTTGATCCCTCTTCCCCCCGACCTCTCTCGCTGGAGAGGCAGGGGCACGAAATCGCGTTGGTGCGCACGGGGGAGAAGCGAGGGACAGATGGCGGCCGCAGATTTCGCGGTGTCGGTGTATAGTGATAAGAGGCCGCGCACTGGCGAGGAACACGAGAGAAAGAAAACGGCCGAAGAAAGAGACAAGAAAGACGAGCGAGCGGGGGCGTGGGCGCCCCAAGGCCTTCTGCTCGCCATTTACGGCACGGCGTGGCCGGACACGGAAGACTCGCAGGGTAAGGGGGAGAACGAGACAAGAACCCCGCGAAGCGAGCGAGCGAGGGAGCGAGAGAGAGGCACCGAGATGGACGAGGAGGAGGAGAAAGAGAAAAGACCGAGGGGGGCAGGAGAGAAATGGATACCGCCGTCAGGCCATTTTGGTCGCGTTGTAAACTGGAAAGACCACTCGAAACTCCGTGAGCGAAACACGTTCGGTTATCGGCGAGACCGAGCCGATCTCCGGGATCGTTTCGCCACCTCCTGGCGGTCGACGAGTTGACGATCGCGCAGCTTGCGGTCCATCCGCGGAGTCCCGCGGGATTTAGATTCCGTTCCGTGTTGCTCTCGCGTTTTGATAGCGTTGTTTCGATGCAGCCGAAAGGAGAAAGAAAAGAGAGAGAGAGAGAGAGAGAGAGAGCCGCGATCGTTGAAGCTTAATGATCGGCCCGCGTGATTAATTTGCGCGATGCGCATGCGCCGTAATCGAGTGGCGAATGCAGCCCATTCGCGTATATGATTGGTGGACGTGCGAGAGCGCGCGCGGCGATTAATCTTGAATTACTTTCACCGCTCAATTTGGCAGCCAAGATCGCGTAGCGCGTAATCGCTATTCTCACGCGGCGATTTCTACTTTACGATCGCGTGGGAGACGCGCCAAGGGTCTCGCGCGAGCGCGAGAGCATCGATTATCTCCGCGCCGAGTGGATCGATCCGATATCGAGGGCGCTCTCGATTTCGCGAATTAGCCAATCCGCGCACGCGACAGCGCGAGAGATCGACTCGACTTTGACGATTCCGCGTGAAGCTGCCCGTAAATTCCGTTCAATCCGCAGCAACACGGCGTCCTCGTCATTCGAGGATGCGCGCGATCGTCCTCGAGATACAAAACAATGATTGCGCAACGCGATTCGCTGCAATCCGCTGGAGAACGTTCGTAATAACGGAGAACGTTCGAGATATGATGTTATTACACGAGCGGGACGTTTCATCGTGCGTTTTATCGTGCGCGCGGAGAGTTTTTCTGATTAGAGAAATTCTTTAAAGCTTTGTTGTCGGGAATTATCGGTAATCTGACGATTCGCCCCTCTGTATCTCCCTCGTGTACCGTTTCGCGGTACTTCTTACCACGTCCTACGTTGTAATTTCGGGCTTCCGTTGTAATGATACACTCGCGTTATCAGCGCATGCGTCTACGAGAGCTTTAGCTTCCTTTTCCCGCGCTCGGACGGGAGAATTGACGACGCCTTTCCCCTTTCCCCGCGATGCTCTGCGGCGTCGTTTCCGAAATACGTCGATACGAAAAGTATCGATAGATCGATACTTCTTACACGTTCTACATGTTACACGTGTGAAATTGAGGTAATAATATCGTCGGTACGAAAAACGGGAATTCGACGCAACGCCCGATCGTCGAAAATCCTCATCTTCGCCCTCTCCCTCTCTCTCTCTCTCTCTCTCTTTCGCGCGATCTGTGTGTGCTTTCCAATCTCACGAGAGATGCCGTGCAGCGAGCGACTTTCGCGGACTTGTCGCTATCGCACGAGCGAAACGCGACAGCTGGCGCGGTTGCCTGTTTTTCCGATTGCGTTCGTCACGCTGCAGGAACGAGGCTGATGCGCGAGCACGTCTCCGCGTTGCTCTCCGTTGCTTCTCTGTACCGTAACGCCGATTACTTTACCGTATCTCGTCGGGGCGCCAGACTGGGTTACGTCATTGCCGCCCGACAAACCCGAATCGACGCGATGACCTTTCACTTTCACCCATAACATGATAATGTCCTTGGATCAATCAAGAGATATCCGCGCCATCGTTATGGAACACCATCCCGGACGCGAAAGTGTATCATCCTAGAAACGGTGCTTTTTATTCATTGTATTTTCCGCGTTCCGCGTCCGCAATTTTGTTGCCGCATGCTTCGATAAATTCAACAGCATCCGAATGTCCGAAATTTTCTTGACGGCGCGCCAGCGTAATAAAATGACCGAAACAATCCCGCTGGAATCAATGGCCCGCGCGATCTGCGATTAAACTATTAAAAAAAAAAAACCCTGATGTACATTCACTCAGCAGATTCCATGTCAAACCTTTGCGGCGCCATGTTTGCTTGCCACGTGTCCTCGCCGGCGATGCGTTGCTAGCAATGCACCGCAATAAGGAGAGAAACAATCGTTTTAACTGCAAATTGAATGCTCCCCAGGCAGTCCATCATCTTCGAGAAGATGAGCGGCAGAAAGATGAGCTATCGAGATGCGTGCTATCGAGACATCGAGGCTTCGGAGCGACGTAAGGAGGAGATGAAGAGACATTTGGCAGTAATCAGACATGGCTGACCTTCGCGGAGCGATATCTCGCAGCCGGCTCGCAATGTCCGCAGCAAACGCCCTTTGGGAGAGGGTAACGGACCGGTCGGTCCTCTCCTGCAGGCCGCATTTCCGAATATGGCAACGTGCACTCTAGCAGCATCCCGACTCTGCTGTTGCTGCTGCGCGCGCGAGCGCGCTCCGTTCACGCTCCGAAATTGTCGTCGCGCGTTGTTCGCGATCAAGAAAAAGAACGTCGTGTTGGAGAACGGGAGCGTTCTCGCATTCGATTGCCGTTCACTTGGAATCCCGTGACTGGAGGGCCTTGAGACAATCCTCCAGCTTGAATTGTCCAAACTGATCCTGAGGATCATGGGAATTGTCGTCTCGTTGCAGGAAATGCGATCGCCGATCGCCGCTTTGGCGCGATCATCATCCGTAATCCGCTTCACGATCGCCGAATGAATTCCTAATTCCGTTTGTGACACAAGTGACATCGCGTGGAGGAATGAGTGGGAGACTGGTGATGTTCCAGGATCGGAATTGGCAGCTTGGAAGTAACGTAGCTTTATTTCTACCGCCATCTTCGTTGAAATGTAACGAAGACAGGGATACAGCAAAATGTCGATCGTGTCGATCGCTGGCAGTGTGTCCGCATCAACGGATGAATTCGCAAAATCGATAAAGTCACGTGAATAAAGTTACGCAATGATAAACATAATGACTAGACTATGTTAAGACGTTGCATTAATCACGCATCGCGCGATAATCACGGATCGATCGCGATGAGTCCTCCTTCTTCAAGGACCGAACGCAAACTTTCCATCAAAAGCGAGCGCACATCATTATCATCGTCATTATCATCATCACACTCGTCATCATCATGATCGTCTCGGTTCGCTGTCGCGGATACACACAAGAGGAAACGATCTCTATGCGATTACCTCCCTACTTGGCACTTACACTTACGAAACACGGCAGCAAAGTGTTAAAATACCTCGAAACGATTATACATGTACGCGCAGTGTCCGTTTAGCATCCCGGACGCCCTCCGCGGCTTAAAACTAACCGAAACTTACGGGGACCAGAGTGTATCGCTACACGCGAAATTATCTCGTATTCATCGAAATCCTCCTACAAGATTACATATATATATATATATATATATATATATATATATATATATGTAATCTTGTTTTACATTAAAAAGAAAACAAAGAAGACTAGAGGACCAATCTCGATACGCTTGCTATAAGAATGTCGAATTTAAGAGAATACGAGTTGCAAACTGTTACGGATTCGGACCAACGATTGTTGTCTTGTGGGGCTCTCGAACGTTCTCAAGACTATATCGCGGATTCGGAGAGACGATTGTTCTCTCGTAAGATTCCCGAACGTTCTCGAAGCAGAGGACTCCTGGGCGTACGAGCACGTAAATATAAATATTAGCCGAAGACTCTTGCCCAGGAATGTTGTTGTTGTTCGTTTTTGTAGTGCGGTAAGAAACGGGTACTTAGTTTACTTGGTCCGCAGAGAAGTAACGTGAGTCAGAGTGTCTCGCGAGATATCCGAGGCAACGGTCGCTTGTACAGAGTAAGCATCGACATATTTATAACTGTTAATTCGTTTGCCAATTAAAGAGAATTGTTGTATATTCTACGACTCTGGTCTTTACTCGTCACGCTATCCTTGAATCGGCGAATAAAATAAATATCTAAACAGTGTTGGAGCGAATTTCTATCGAAGGCGCTCTAACACAAACAATAACAGTTTAATTAATCCGTAATGGCAATCTCTCTCTCTCTCTTTCTCTCTCTCTCTCTCTCATCGACTTTTCAGATATCCGAGACAATTGCAAATCAACTGGCCCTGGCTGATAGCGTATATTTCCCTAAATCCCGATTGTCCGGCTTGCCTTCGTCCGAGCCTGTCTTTTGGCGACGCGAGAAGAACGATCCGTTCGACGAGCCGCGCCGTCAGTTTTCGAAAATGTCTTTTAAGTATTTACGAGCGTCTAGGAACGACGCTCGGATCTTTCGAATCCCGTGCCGCGCGTATGACACGATCGCTACAATCGAAATTGGTTTTGGTCCTTGCTTGCTTGCGCGCGCGCGCGCGCGCGTCGGCGCGTCTCTGTCTTTTCACTCGCTCGGGACGACTTTCGGGCATCGAAACCGGTACGATAATTTCAGGAGGAGCGCGCCTCTCGCCGGCAGGACGGGTCCGCGTCAGTCGTCGCGCCGCTCTCATTGCCATTGTACGCAAAGGGAGGCGTGGGGAGGGGAGGGGACGGGGTGGGGGAAGTACGATGCGAGAGAAGACGGCGAGACTGAAAACCGCGTCCCTTTCTTCGGCGGGATGCGGAAAGCTCCTGGGCGCAGCGCGCGTGCAAATTCCTACCACTGGAATGCGCGGATGAATCCTAAAACGCGTAACGCACGTAACGGCGTGATTTAATTGATTAATCGCTTAATTAAATGCTTCGTTTCACGGGGCCGCGGACGCGTGAGATCAACGGAGGCCATTCCTGCCGTCCGGCCGCATCCGAAACGCACGCGGGTCGCTTTCCGCCCGAATGTTCGCATCGTCGGTTTCGATTCCCGAGAGGCGCATCTCTCTCTCTCTCTCTCTCTCTCTCTCTCTCTCTCTCTCTCTCTCTCTCTCTCTCTCTCTCTCTCTCTCTCTCTCTCTCTCTTTTTCTCTGTCCATCTTTTCCAATTCGTCGCCGCGAGTCGCGTTATCCTGTCCGGGAACGAGAAGGCGGAAGTGTTCAGCGCATGTTCGGTGGCAGCCGCTGTCGCTGTCGCATCGCCGCGAGCTCGATGAATAACAGCCGGTGGAGGGGATGGACGCGTCTCCTCACGCGACTGGTCCGTCGCCACATCCTGCCGCTGGCGGCAGCATCGTCGCTGTCTCGTCTTCCCGGCGACGATCGCGCAACGGGAAAGATGGCGGTTATCGCGCCGTCGACTCGCGCCTGCCGATCCTCCGAGGCAACCTGCAACAATGCAACGCGCGACTCGTGAGTCCGGCGCGGATCGCGCGAGTCGATCCGTGGACATCCGGATGCACGCGTCTCTCTCCCTTCTCCCCCTTCATCTTTCTCGAGAAGCGTTAGGTTATGGCAGTTCATTGTGAGACGGTATTGTGCGCGCACGTGCGTCCGGCGCGCGCGATCACTCGCGAGACGTCCGATGTTGTTGAGTAACGCCGACGAGCGACGAACATAGCTGCGAGCGGAATTTATGTCTTATTGAGATGCGCAGGAAAATGGGCGGCTGCTCCCTGGAATTCCTTCGCCTCTCTCGCGAAGCACTCTCGCGCGCGTTGATTGTAATAATGATTCTCGAAATTTTTCTTTATCACGTAACAGCCGTTGGAAGGATAATTGATGCTCTGCGCGCGTGCGCAGCACGCTTTCCGCGCGCGAAATTAACGAGATCGAATGTCGCGTACCATTAAAACCCTCGTTGTCATAATAATAATTACTGCACCATAAACATGACATAGGTATATCCTAACGAGCGTCGTAAACTAATTTTAACACCGCGATTTTAACCACGTGACACGAGAAAAAAGACACATAAAATGCGATAATCCGTTGCGCAACCCGCGTTGATCCGCCATCGGATGGCAGCAAATCGACTCGCGCGCGACAAAGGGGAAGGGGGAGTGGGGGATAGCTACCCCAGGGCGCGCGTGCATCACGTGGGCGATCGGCGATCCCCCGGGGGTCCAACGCGAATTCCGAAGACCGGTGTCGTAAGAGAGCGAGTTATTCAATCCGCGGAGGAGGATGGGGGACGGTGGGGGAGGGAGGGAGGGAGGGGACGCCCACGCGTCCTCGAGTGAGGCCGTGGAACAAAGGAAGAAGAGCGCTCACCTCGATCAGGCTTCTTGGAGCTCGCCCTTCACGCCCGGCACACCATGGTGATGCCTGGAAGCGAGTTTGTTCGCCAGCTCGTGCATCACGTCCCGATATATCACGGTGTCCAGATTCTCGCCCAGCATGTAGAGCAGGAACCAATCGCCGACCTTGCTGCGGCGCACTATCGTCTCCACGGCGTCCCTGCGCACCAGACGGAACCGCATCCGCAACAGGTAGACCCTCGTGCGCGGCGAAAATATGATTAGGATCTGCGCACGCGAAAGGGGATCGCGTTACACGGGGGAGGAAGAACTGGCCGCGACGTAGCTCCGTAATCGCGGGTGACGCTGCCGGGGGTGACAAGTCTGAACACCGCAAGGAGGAAACACGAGGAAACACGTGCAAGGAGAAGAGCGGATGGGACGCTGAGCGGGGGGACTACCGTTTGCATCTAGGCGAGTTTATTTATCACCGAGAAAGACGGTTCGTCGGCGTCTCGACGTCGGGAATGGGGGGAGGGGGAGGGGGAGGAGAGAGAGGTAGATACGTCTACGGTGGTCGCCTGATCACACGGTGGCAGCAAACGTGTCCCGAAGGGGGAGATTCTGCCCGTGCAGCGGGCAATTCGTTATCCGTAAGACGCCGAGCATGATCGTGACAATATTTTGAGTAAGTGATAGGGGACCGGCGAGGGGGCAAACTTACTGACCCTATACAAAACCGTAAAGAAACTGAGCACGCCGAGGAACAGGAACCAGAACCAGAGAAAGACGTAGATCTTCTCGTTGACGACGTTCAGGGGCAGTATGCAGACGGCGTCGTGTCTCTCGACCTCACCGCTCACACCGTACTTGTAGAAAGTGCACTTGGTCATCCGCGGAAAGACGTAGATCATCGGGTCCACTCGGTCCTCCTGATCGGACTCGAGGAATTTCAGTACGTCGATGCCAAAAGTCAAGAAGGCGCCGTCGAAGAAACGGTTCATCAGAAACATCTGACCTGCGACAATGTGCTCGTTGCTTTACAATTTTCCACTTTCCCCTCAATTCTCTCTCTCTCTCTCTCTCTCTCTCTCTCTCTCTCTCTTGCTCTCGATAAATTGCCAATCAGAGCTACGCGTAAGATAAAAGTATATAAAGGTGCAATTGGATAATCAAGAAATCGTGGCACTTGCTTGTAAAAGATGCTGTTGTTGTACGTGTACAAATCAATCCCTTGCTTTTGATCCTGAGCATCGATGATCTTGTCGAGAGCGCCAAGTTTCTGTCGCTTTCACAGCTGCCCGTTAAATGCTGCAGATCAAGATCATCGAAAGTCATATGAAGAGGCTATCTTGTCGATCGAAATCTCTTTCTCGTGCATCTTTATAAATAAATGTTCAAGTTTACGAGAAGCAAGAAATTAACTTGTACGCCTAACAAATATTGTTACGGATTCGGATAGACGATTCTCCTCTGGTAAGATTCTCGAACGGAGGACTCCTTGGTACGAGCACGTAAATATAACATTGTTTTTGGTCCTTCGAGCCGGATACGCGGATGGTTGATGTTCGGATGTATCGGTGCGTTGTTGGTGAAGCGGACAGTTAGATATAAATGATCTTCTCTGGTGCGGCGGGCACCAAGTGTTCGTTATAAGGATCATCAAAACCAATGTTAGAGCGTCTTCGATAGAAATTCGCTCTTTACACTGTTTAAATATTTACTTGTGCCGATTCTGGGATAGCGTGACGAGTAAAGATAAGAGTCTTAGATAACTATCTACCCTTTTATCCTCTTTTAATTGGCAAACGAATTAACAGTTACAATATATCGACTCTTACTCTGAACAAGTGACCGCTGCCTCGGATATCTCGCACGACACTGACTCTCTTGGAACGCTTTGCGTCTCAAGTAAACTAGGCACCCGTTTCTTAGCCGCACTGCAAAAAAACGAACGACAACAACATTCCTGGGCCTTAGTCTTCGGCTGATGTTTATATTTACGTGCTCGTACCCAGGAGTCCTCCGTATTGAGAACGTTCGAGAATCTTACCAGGGGACAATCGTCTATCCGAATCCGTAACAAATATGAGGAAACATACTGCTGCCCGATGATGTTTCCGTAAATATCAGACCTTTAAGGAAACAAGATTCGTAGGCGTAGGGTTCGCATGTTATTTTTAGACACGTAACATTTGACGCTCCATTAAATCCCGCATTTCCATATTTCATCGCCCCGCAACGCCCACGCGCGCACGAACGGATCTCCACAATGGATCTCCCGTATTAATCATCGGATCATGTGATTTGAGGGCGATAGAGCTCGCGTAAAATTGACGCGCCATCACACAGCCGATCGAGCAGCGGAGCAAGCGTTGGCCAGCTGTATCGCTGCCAACTTTTGCCATGAATCGTTCATTCATCCTTCATTCGCCGCTCATTATACGAACGTCCTCCTCCTTTTTCGCGCAACTCGCAACTCGCGCGAATCCACTCACGCGATTCCCTCGACCTTCATTGTCCCCGGCATTCTTCTCTATCCAGCCTCGTGTGCCTCGTGAACAGTCTCGTGTCACGGATTTACCCTACCGCTCTACCGCTTTTAGACTACGCGATGCTCAAACAAACCTCGAGACTCGAGTACACGGACACGTTGTTTAAACGTCAACGCGGGTGTGAGTGCTTCTTGAAGATTGCGTGGTGTAAATCCGGCAACCTGACAAATAAGTCCATCCTTACGCCTACGTGCGACGCGGGATATATTATTTGCAGGTTCTCTCGTTGGCGCTGTTATGCAACGCGTAGAAGAAAGAGAGGAAGAACAACCCTTGTATTTACCGGAACAATATGCACTCTGTCTCTCCACATCCTTCTTCCTTTTTTTCTCTCTTGTTTCTTTATATTCCAACGCCAGAGTCCCTTCGTGTTTGCTCTGAAGAGATCTTTTCTCTAAATAGAAAAAGGCTCGCTAGAAAAAGCGAGCGGAACGCCGCCGCAACAGGTACCGCGGATCCGTCCTTACGACGGATCGCAATTCGTTGATCGCGCGAGGAGGGGCGCCCGAGGGGCATCCCCGGAGTCCGGCGAGAAGGAGAGCAATAATGGACTACTCACCGATCACGTTCAGCAGCGCGAGGACCTCGCACAGGTAGTACCTGTACGCCCACCAATTGTGAAAGCGCAGGTTCTCCCAGAGGTAGTCGAGCAGCATCTTCTTCTTTTGCTTCTTCTCCACCTCGGAGCACAGCCCGATGTCGAGATCCATCATGAGGGCATGAATCTTGCCACCCTCCCAGCCCTTCCATAGCCAGCGCGGCGTGTAGAAGAGTATCGCCTGCGAGCGGAGCGCCGGTTGAATAAATACCCACCGAATCGGCCCGATGCCTGATATATTACTGAGCTGAGGGCAGGGAGAAGGTGGCGGGGGAGGGGGAGCTACTTACGCGCAAGCGATCTGGGGGTGCGGGGTGCGCGGGACGAGTTATCATTATCGGTGCGCTCCGGTGCCGATTAAAGCGGTGATTAAAAGGCGAGGCGAGTTACGCTTTATGGACCCTCGACGAAGAGCTCGCCCGCCAGGCCTTTCCCTCTGGGACGAGGGGGAGGGAGAGTGAGAGAGAGGAGGGATAAGTGCTCGGGGATTTAATTGTTTCGCGGATCGAGGCGGCGCGCCGGAATCGCAGGATCCGCCGACATTCATCCGCGCCGCCGGCGAATCCGAGCCGGCGGGATTCGATCATCGTGCCATCGATTAATCGAACTCGAATCGAGTCCCGCTTTGAACAATTCGAACGCACGCTTCTGACAATTCTCTCAAAGTGACTCGTTTAGGGTGCGGACGATGGCTTTTTTAATAATCTCGGATCGAATATCGATAAATCCGCGCGCGCGCGTCAAGCGACTTTGGCTGACATTAGAATCCCCGCGGCGATGTCAATGCACTTATCGAGACCGCGGCGCGGGAGTAAACCCTTTCTCACGGTATATAAAGCTTTCTGGCTTACCGCCAGGGGCCGAGGCTCGTGCTACGCGATCGAATATAGATACGTACGCTCGTCTCGCGCGCGCGCGCGCGCGCGCGCAATCCCTCGCGACGCCGATTGGCGGGCGGTCAGAAAGTTCGCTCCAAATCGCAATTCGCGGCGGCCGACGACATAGAGACACGCTGGATGATCGTTAATGAAAGTAGGCTGTACGTGCCCGCGCCCCTGTGCACCATCTTAATGCGCCACCCTCCCTCCCGCCCTCCCCCGGCTGCCGGCGGCGGCAGCGTGCGCTTTGTCAGCTAGTCGCGCCGCTTCCCGGAGAAGTGTACGCGCGTGCTGCTATTTTGGCGCGGGGACGATAAAACTTTATTGCCGCGAGCACGACGGTTAAGCGTCCCGGACCCGCGAATGACAATCTCGTTTCCGATCCCCTCCTCCCCCCCCCCCYCCCCCCSCYCCMCYCGTCGATCGCGTTACGAGCGCGTTAATTTGACGGCGTTGTTCGGGACGAAACGCGTCGCTAAGGCGCGTCGCTAAGCGCGCCGCGGGCTGAAGTGCGGCGAGTATCGCGCGCCTCGAGACTATCGAACTTCCAGGCGGCAAGAATCGAATTCCGTGGAGCGGGTTCCGAGGAGGCGTTGAAGAATCAGGGGACACCGAATGGCCGAGATACCGAGAACCCGAGAACGCCGAGAGGTCGGGGATTATATAGATCGCGAGACGCCGGGAATTGGATCTCGGAATATCCGCGGAGCAGATGGCGCGGTAATTTCCGTGACGGTGGACGAAAGCCGCGCGAGTCGCGGTTGTTTATTGAAAAATCACGATGGGGGAATAACGGCGCGCCCGCCATTGTGTAATCGGTTTTAACAGCTCCGACGGACCTGGTTTATCGGCGTGTATCGGCGACAGGATCGTCCCACCGAATGGGTGGTCCGACCTCGCCTCTTGACAAGATTACGAAGAAACGCGAAACAAATCCGCGCGTCGGACCGATCTGCAGCTTTTAGCACTATCGCGGGGCGGCATCCGACTAAATCCCCCTCCGACTAAAGAGAAAAGGAAAATGCGCGACCGAAAATAGACCGACGTCCTCTACCTCCTTCTCCTCCGTTCCTTCTTTCCTCTCTCTCTCTCTTTCTCTTTCTCTCGTGGATAAGCAGGATCACTGTCCTGCCAGAAGGACGTTCGCCAAGCTCCGATGCAAATCCCTTTAGATATGTAAATAAATCCGCGCGCGCTCGACGGACGAGCGCGAACGTCCGTCTGTTTATGGTCCGAACAATGCGCGACATTGAATACGGAAATAAAGTAAGGCGCGCGTCACGCGAATCCTCGGCGAGTCGCGTTGTGCAACGCCTCGCGAAAGAAGAGGATAGACAGAGAGGGTGGGAGAGAGAGAGAGAGAGATGTCAAGAGCTACAGTCGAGGAAGGGGAAGGAGAGCTCTCTCTCTCTCTCTCTCTCTCTCTCTCTCGCTCGGATTGCGTCGCGTAAAATATATACCCCTGTTTTTCAATGCTCGCGAGCAGCCTCGTTCGGATGAAAGGGTTCGTTAAGGATTATCTTTCGGTGCGGTCGCTCGCGATTGTTGAGAGCTTAACGGCCTCATTGCTCAGCGCCATGGCCGTGCAAAGCCGTGCGCGAATTTATGGGACGTGTGCCGCGACCGCTCGCTTATAATTAAGTGCAACCTGAATAACGTCTCCTCTGACGGAGGGGAGAATCGCGCGCGCAATTTTGCAGCGAACCTCCTCTCGGCGCGCCCGAGTGTCACCCCTGCCACCCTCCTGCCGGGGGTAAATTTAGCTAAACAAGGTGAAGGAGGCCCCCTTCGGAGAGAAGGAGGGAGGGCGGAGAACAAAGGAGTGCACGATGCTGCATTTAAAGCGCCGCGTTTAAGCAGCCGACCCCGCGCGCACACGTTCGTACGTATGTGTGTGTGTGTGTGTGTGTGTGTGTGTGTGTGTGTGTGTGTGTGTGTGTGTGTGCGCGCGTGCAGAGACATTTATAACCAACGATTGTTTATCAGCAATCATTTTACACCTCGCGATGATTCCAGGGCGGAGTGCTCTATTGCACTTTCGTCGTTTTTATTTCGATGTATATAACTACAACTCGCATCACGACCATTAACATCGTCATGATGTAATTTCGATGGGCTCGGTGATGAGAACGCAAAGAAATATACTTCTGAATTTATTGTCCCCGATCTATTCTCGAATTTATTATCCTCATCTGTTTTCGTTGGAATTAGCGGCTAACTCGCGCGTGACAGCCTCGTGATCTAAACTCCTCTCGCGATGGTGGCGAGTGCGCGCTTCCTCTTTCGCGTTTCCGTGTTTTTAATCTCGATGGTCGCGCTATCAGTTTATTGGCGATACGCGATGTTACGGCGAGCGCTTCGCGTCGAAGCGCGATGTCCGCGGCGGTCAAAATAAAAGGCGAGCCGCGCGATTAATCAAAGGACAGCACGCGCGAGAGAGAAAGAGAGAAAGAGAGAGAGAAAGAGAGAGGCGTAGGAATCTCGGACGTATAAATAGGGGACGGGCGATCCCGAAGAAAAGTGCGAGATATTGTACGAGCTCGAAGTACGAGACGCGGCGGCACGATCGTAGATAGCATCGGAGGGTGCGTATGCATTTTAAAGGCAAGGCAACTATCTATAACCCGTATTTATGAATTGACGTTACGAACAAGCATTATCAATCACGGGATAAACGGATACACGCGATTGCGCGAGCGCGAGCGCGCGCAGCGGCCTCCGCCGATGCTCGATCCGCAGTTTCTTCATCCGGACACATCCGATCGATATTTTGCATAATACCGTCGCCATCAATTTCCTACGGCGCGATTTGCTTCTACGTAGAGTCAGCAGTGTCCGAAGGCTTAATTGGCGTCTGCAGCGCGCGACACAAACGGACGCTTTGCATAAAATGATGAATGGACCGCGCCATCTCTCACCATCTAAGATGGCGTTCCAGGAGAATCCACCTGTCGCTGTTCCCTAACTTCACTCCCGCTCTCTCTCTCTCTCTCTCTCTCTCTCTCTCTCTCTCTCTCTCTCTTGTGCGCGTCTACAACGATGCAAAATAATACTAGACGCAACACGCGTAAATAATGCCGGACGCAAGATGAGATCAAGGTGTCGAGGATCGACAGATACATCTGCAATTCACCCAAGGACGAATGAAGGAGCATCGACGGGAAGAGTACCGAGAAGAAAAGAGACCTCACGCCGCCCCTTACTTGCAGCAGCAAGAGAAAGATCACCCACTGATAGTACTTGTGTTGCTTGACGAGGGGGTGGGGCGCGTGACCGTGCGTCCCGTCGCCCCTGCTGTTGGACACCCCCGGATAGGGCACGGCCTGTCCCACGCTCATGTTGAACGCGCGGACCATGCTGTAAGTGGTGTGAAGCCAGCAGAAGGTCTCCAGCACGGTCTTGTCCACCGAGCCGCTGGACACCTCGCAGTGTATCGGCGAACCGGAGATGCTCTTGCAGGTGAGAATGAGACAGCCGGCCAGCAGCACTGCCACCGTGGCGCGATAGTGCAGCCGAAACATCATCGAGTCCTCGGCGATCCGGTGCACCTTGAAGAGCGATCGGATCGAGCCAAACACGTCGATCATCTTGAGCATCAGCGGCATCTTAAGCGCCAACGTTGAAGAGCGACGGAGGATTCCTTGCTCCGAACTTTTTTGCTTTCTGCTTCGAATCTCTCTCTCTCTCTCTCTCTCTCTCTCTCTCTCTCTCTCTCTCTTGTTTTCCCGAGCTAATCGAATTTTACGCAGCAAGCAATCATTTTCGATGGATTTTCTGGACGATCTTTAGATGACGTGCACTTCAGCATCGCTACTCGTTCGCGTCTGCCAGGCGGTTCGACAATCGCGGATTTTCTTTCAATTTTCTCTTTCTCTCTCTCTCTCTCTCTCTTTCTCTGTATCTTCCCCTCTCTAGAAAATGCGTTAGTCGCGATCGCAGTCGCGAGCCGGCTCACCCGAGCTTCCATCTCATTTTGTTGCCGAGGCAAAGTGGATCGCGAGATTATTGTCTGAAGCAGAGCGCGGCAGATAAATAGCGAACGAGTCGCCGCTCAAGAATGCAAGACTGCAATCGCGAAAATGGACCGCGTAGAATGAATCGCGCGGCTCACCTCCGTGATTCTTTCTGAAAACGCAGCACGGCGTCGTAAGAGACGCACTTTATTCGTTTCTCTCATCTCGGCCTGCCCCCGTCTCCCCCGCAACATGTCTCGCCGCCCTTTCGAGTCTCAACGCTTTCTCGTCTCTCCGCGAAACGCGTCGATCTGGCCTCTTCGTGGTTTCATCACGTCGATCGGAAGGAGATGTCAGCGCGGTTACGATCTTCATCGCTCTCGCGAGAATCCTGGTCTTGATGATGCGATCGTTTGCGTCATCGCGTCAGCGCGGTGCTATTTATCGCGCGAGTCACCACTTAACGGTTCGTCACTTGACAGTTTAGCAGCTTTCGGCCGGGAATCGCGTAACTTGATCGCGCATCCGACTGCTCGCTCGCTTCGATTAATCGACGCGACTCCGCGAGCGCGGATTTCGCGGCGAAACTCCGAGGAACTGAAAGTCCCGAGACAACGCGCGGCGGCTGACAACTCGAAGACGATCGATAGAGTCGCGTGAACCTTGCGAGCTGTCAGAAGACTGGCCGGACTTGAGAGGCATCCCTTGACCTCGATGCTGAAACGACCTATATCATCTTGCGAGCGGTCTCGGATCAGCACGGTCAGCTAAAAGTTGATCGACAGCGCTCATCAAAGCTCCTGCAATCTCCCATCTTTCTCTCTCTCTCTCTCTCTCTCTCTCTCTCTCTCTCTCTCTCTCCCTCTTTCTCTCCTACATTCGTGGATATAATAATGCAACGTAGGAGGAAGTGACCAGGGGAGGAGGAGGGAGCACGCGACACTCTACGAAATAACAGAACGTAGGTATGAGCTGGCGATAAAGGTCCATGTTTTGTTAAATAAGAAAAATCAAGGCGCGCAGTGATATGGATCCGCGGAATAGTTCCAGTTCCCCGTTCGACTTTACGAGATAAATCGATAGAGTTCCTCGAGTGGGATTTGTTCGCGGCGGCGACAAGTCCCTAGAGACGTTTCCCATCGGATACGCGATTTTACAGGCGTTACAGCTCGCTTTACGGCAACGCGAGCATTCATGACGGAAACGGCCGAGTCGCCCGGCTATAAACTCTCTCTTTCTCTCTCTCTCTCTCTCTCTCTCTCTCTCTCTCTCTCTCTCTCTCTCTCTCTCTCTCTCTCTTTCTGTCTGGCATGCGCGCATTAGGATCTGCGCGATAACGTATCGCGAGGAGGCGGTCTATTCTCGTCCGGAAAATCGGGGGAGGAAAAAGTCTGGGGGGGCTGCGAGACGCGAGTCGCCGGCTATCTTTACCCTACGGCGCACAACGCGCGCGACACGCTCGCGCATCACGCATCGTCTGATGGAGCGCTCATTAAGCCGCGGATTTATCTTGGTCGGCTCGCGGGGGTTGAGGGAAACCGCCCGCCGGAGAAGTGGAAATCCACGGCTTTCATTATGCTCGCCTCCCGAACGCGCGTTTGACGACCGTTCCTGGAGCGTGTTCTCCCCGATGACGGTTTATCTTCTTTCTTCTTGTTTCTTTGATATCTTGTATATCTTGTACGAGCCGCGGCTCGCGGATTCTGTAGCTCCTGTTTTTCTATCCCCCTTCGATCTCAGTCTCGCAATGCATTCGCGCTACGTTCGCGCTCGCGTCAATACAGGCTCGTCGCGTCACCTCACGAGCCAGGTGTTCATCGACATCAACACTCCGCGAGAGGCGGGAGCGCATGTCGCGAGTTTAAATGATTTCCGCAGGTCGGCGAAGACGGGGGGAGAGAGATAGAGCAGGATCTACGCGCGCGTCGCAGCGCAGAATGATCGAAGGTCAGATGGCGAGGGATGAAGACGAGACGGTCGTTTCGCGAGCTTGAAGGAGCGACGAAATCTATTGTCCGGTAAACAGCTGGGTAGACCAGCTCAACGATAATTATAGAAGCATGCGGTGAAAGGGGAATACATCAGCGAAAAAGAGCGGCGATCATTCGACGAGCCGTAAACCCGTACAGTTTGCTTTGAAAGACGCCGGGCAAAAAAACACACGGTAACACACGCAGGGCCACAGCGGGGGGAAGGGACCCTCGCGCGAGGGGGACGCGGTCCCTCGTCTCCCCGAGTTTATTTTCAGACATCAATGCGAGCGGCGCGAAAGAAACGCGCGCGCGCGCGCGCGGACAAGGAAAATACCGCGGATCGCTATTTCAGGTGCGTGCCGCCCCAACTTTCTCCGTGGATCGTCAGACGACGACGACGACCCGACCCTCTCCCCCCCCCCTCCTCCCCGCCCCGTTTCCCCCTGCGAGAGAGCACGAGGGAGACAGGGAGAGAGAGAGAGAGAGAGAGAAAGAGAGAGGACTCGTCCCCGCTCCGTTTCCCGGGAGGGAAAGAATTTTCCTGGACGATCTCGATCGCCGCCGATCGATCCGCCAAGATGCGCCCCGGATCGACCGCACGCTCGCGCCTCCGGGGGAGGTGGAGGGGGGAGGGTGGCGGTCGAGGAGGCGGCTTTGATCGAGCCAAGGCGCTCGGTCGCCGCTGCAATCCCCGAAGTCCCTCTCGGAACCAATGGACTAGACGCGATCCTCGGGGTCGACCGGGGGCGAGCCGGTAGCGAGGAGAGGGTCGGCGAGGGTGGGGGAGGGAGGGGAGAGGAGAGGACAGGGGGAGTAGGGGGGGAGGCAGCAGCGCTTAAAAGCGCGCCTCGGTTTTACGGGCCGTATGCAAACCGCACGCTCGACGTTAAAACGCTCGTCGTGGGTGTGTTTGATGTTTTAGTCGTCGGATCGGCGACGCGAGCTCGCCGCGCGCGCTTCGCCAACGGAGCGGATTAGCGTCGGGCCATTACGCCGGCTCGCGCCTGTTTTTAACGGCCGCGTGGCGTAAATTCGGCCGGCCGGCCGGCCGTTGATTTGTCGCGCCGCCGAATACGTTCCGCGTCCACTCTCCGCGCGGCGCGGAGCTTTGTTCCCGTTTTACGTCCGCGATCGCAAAAGCATGTGTCATTTTACGTGTCGGCCGTTTGCAGTTTGCTATCGTCGTGGGCCACTCGTTGCGGGCTTGTCGCGCAACGTTTATTAGACGTTTTATTATTAGCTCCCTGTCTATGCGCGCGCGCGCGCGCGCGCGCGTGTGTGTGTGTGTGTGTGGTGCGTGCGCGCGTTTGGACTACTTGGACTCGTTTCTGTGCATTTTCTTTTTTTTTTTTTTCATTCATTCATTTTATCTTCCCAATGTACAAATTCGTCTTTCAGATTTCCGCTGCTATTTGAAATTTCCCGCGCGAAGGGAAATCGAACTCGAGACGCACCGAGAGCCTCTCGAGGGATTGCGATCCTGACGCGCCCCTCTGAGGCATCGAATGACTAAATAGCGCAGAGAACGGACGGAATCACACGGGCAATCGTGTTTACCTGCAGGAACAGCATGAAGCAGACCCACTGGTAGTATCTGTACTCCTTCCTCTCGTTTTCAGGATACGCGCGGGAGTTGTCGACTCCAGGGAAGGGCACCTGTGAGCCCTCGCGTTTCCGGTACGCCGCCGTGATGGTGTACGTGCTGTGTATCCAGCAGTACGTGTTCAGCACGTCCTCGGGTAGGTCCTTGCTGTGAATGCAGTCGATGGGATTGCCGACGTACTGGCGGGTGGTGACGATCAGCGAGAAGGATATCAGCAGGATGACCGTGAGGCTGTAGTGCAGGCGAAACACGGCGCTGTCGATGTGGATGTGCGAGATCTTTATGAGGCTCTTCAGGCCGCGGAATATGTCCAGCATCTTGACGCCGATCGACCGACTCGGCGACTTCGCCCCCCCGAATCAATCGCACCCCCGGGGGGTTTCGTTTTTGTCCTTGACGCCTCCGCCGGGTTCCTCTACATCTCCCGCTGGCGTTTGCGAATTCTGGACGTACCGCATCAAGAAGCGGCTTAATTTCGCTCGCGCGCGCCCGCTTGCAGTCTCTCGGCCGCGACGCGAACTCCACGGCACTCCGGAGGCACTCGCGAGAGCGTCCCAGCCCGCGCTTGCGGATCTTCCAGAACCGTTGAATCTTCCGGAAGACGGGCTCACTCGCCGGTCGCTTCAGCGTGTACTCCGTCACTTACTCGAATCTTTGTCTCTTGTCTCTATGAAAGTGACTTTCGCGCGACGAAAGTTTCGCGCATCGGGAAACTACGATACATCTCGTGCGCATCGGACTTCAGGTGAAGCGCTTTGGTGAATTCTTTGGTTCCGTTCGTGTAACAGTCTTCTCTTGGTGTCTAGGGAAACATGGTCTCGTCAGGAGCGCTGATCATCGTCTTTGGTTCATCCTTGGTCTCCTCCGATTCGAGTCACACGCTGCGATAGTCTTTCTCTTCCGCGCGCGCCTGCTCCGCTTCATCGATGAACTCGGCACTCTCTCGAGAAGGCAACTCGAATCTCCGAATCGCCTCGAATTGGATCATCCCGCTAATTTCATCGCGCCACGATGCTTCCCCCTGGCACGTCGCGCTGAAAGAATGCGCCGTCAGGTTCTCTACGCGAAGAGGCGCCGCGGTCCTCGCGGCGATCGCTTTGATGTTGCGAATTGAAGAATTTACTCGCGCGTTATTCGGCCTACTCACGATCCTTCTTTCGTCTCTCATGCGTAAATCGCGCGGGATTATGCGCGCGTTCGGCCGCTTTACGAGGGTCCTTCGCGGATTACTCGCCGAGATTTCACGCCGAGTATTCTCGGCGCGCGTGTCCGCGCGCTTGCGAGCGCGAAAAATCTTTACGGCGCGCCTCGCTCCCGGGGATCCCACGTGTTTCGTCTCACGTCTTAAGTTTGATGCCGCAATAAAGTCATCGTAAATTCATCATCAAACCTTTCCCCTCTTTTTTTCGCCTCTTCGACAGCGCCGTGGAAAGGGGAGCGCGCCGAAAGTACGCCGCAGCCGATTCGGAAATGTCTCCCTTCGACGATCAAGAGCGACCGATCAGGAAGACACTGACGTGTCCCGGGAAATTTCGGAGAAAGCGCACGAAAATACCCGGCCGCGAGTTAGCACGGCTGCCGGAAATCCGATTAAGCCGCTCGTCGGAGGGAGAAACGGAGAACGATGCTGAGGGAGCTTCTGGAAAGGGCGGCGCATTAATTCCTAATGGGTTTTGAGGGCGAATTCAACGCGCCCTCATCTCTCTCGCGCAAGAGATCGATCGGGGGAAATCCAATTGACCGGCTATCCGCGCGGACTCGCGGCCGAGCGATTTCAAGATCAAGTACGATCGGCGATTAATTTCACGGCGACGCCGACGCCGTTATTTACGTCTCGGGCGAGATTATCGCGTTTCGCGCTTTATTGCAGCCGGCAGAATAATTCCTTCGGCGGCGGGACATCGTCGCGTCTCGTCCGCGTTACGAGAGTACAAGGGTCTCCGTGGGGAGTGAAGCTGCGGCCGACGTTGGGTCAGTGCCAAGATAAGATGCGCTCGCTGTAACCATTTTCGAGAGTTGAAACGTTTTTCGGGAAAATAAAACACTTTACACTTGTTCGCGGGCTCCCGCGCTCGCTCCAAGAGCGCTTGCTTGCTTGCTTGCTTGGACGTTCCGCCGATGTTTTAACTGCGGAATGGAAATGGGAAACGTTGAACGTGCCAAAATTATCAAATGCCCCGGAAAGCCAACGGCTCGCCGGACATTGCCGGCTCTCGCAGGCTGAACGCAAACCTCGAGTGTTCCTCGAGGACGCGCTCGCGCGTCATCGTGTATTTTCTAGGGGAAAATCGGACAAATTCGAGGTACACGTTTATCGAGGAAATAAATGCTCGAACGATGAAATCTAGCGAAGCCGCGGTGCGTTCGATTGTTCACATCGACGTATCAAAGTCGGCCACACTTCAAAGTCCACTCAGCGGAGCGGCTTTTAACGCTATGGTTTATTATGGGACTCCAATTCGCGCGCGACCCTTTCTCTCGTTTCGGCACTTGGCGGTGAATAAAACCAGCACTCGCCGTTCTGCCAATTAGCTACCAATTTGCCGCCAATTTCCGCGGCGCGATGGGCCGCGCGCGAGTGAAGCGGATACCCGC
The DNA here is from genome assembly GCA_020341155.1 of Eciton burchellii. Classification (NCBI taxonomy): domain Eukaryota; kingdom Metazoa; phylum Arthropoda; class Insecta; order Hymenoptera; family Formicidae; genus Eciton; species Eciton burchellii. The sequence continues at coordinate 55,401 of JAHMML010000032.1, read as the reverse complement.
CGTCCCTTCTTACTCGGCCGCGTTCGCGCGCGCGCGAAAGCTCGAAGGGGAAACTTTTTCCAGATGCGGCTGAGCGATGGGAGGATATCGCGCGGATGATAAGTGAGACCAGTGGCACCAGCGGGTACGCGACGAGGATTGCGAGGTCTCGGCGAAAACGCTCGAGGGCACGCCGCCTTCCCCTTCGCTTTATTTATAACCGACGCGCGCGATCTCTCTCCTCTTTCTCCCTCGCTCTATCTCCGTCTCCATCGCCGTCTCTTCTCCACGTGATTCTTTTCCGAGGGCCGTTAACGCCACGGCGAAGCGATCGAGAGCTCGGCGGCGCTGGCCACTTCAAAGTCACATCCGTCTTGATGCGGGCCCCGATTTCGATTTCGCATTTCGGACTTCCGCCATCACGTTTCACGTCTTCGTCTGGCACCCGGCGAAACGAGAAGGAGCATCCCGCTCGCTCCCCCATCCCCTCAGTGCAACGTCATTCCGCGAAGCGAACAAGGGTTGCTGAATGTCTAGACACTCGAAGATAAACGTAACTTGTTCCTCTCCCCTTAAATCCTTGCCGCTGACCTCTGAAGGATGCACGGGGCATGTTCTGATTACGCATTGCGTGCAATTGTGTATATTCCTCGGCTTGCGCAATCGCGCAAGATGCTGCGCGAGATCTTGACTTTCAGCGCGCGCGTCTCCTCGAGAAACGTTCTCCAGCCGTCCGTTTGAGCGGACCGCGATCAATCGCGTCCGGGGAATCCCCGCGGTGTGGGAGGGCCTTAATGCGGCCCGCGCTCGCTCTCATCCCTGCACCGAATGCTCGGCGTTCTTCATCGGCGGACTCGAGCACGGACCGGACCTTTTCCAATGTTTTCTGCCCTTAAGATGCCATTTGCTAGGCGCGAATGTCGATGCTGATCGCGCGGAGCCTAAGGAGTATAAGTCGAGGAGCATTTAATTCCTACGACGTAATGCGGAGGAGGAGTATTAATAAACGTACTGTTTATCTCCGCGCGCGCGCGTGCGCACGCGTATACAATGCGCAAAGACCTCAATTTCCTGATTTCATGAATATCAGCTCCTGGTTCGACACACGATTTGAGATGGCGAGTTTAAGGGGCTTCAATGAGGAGGCATAAGACGAGCGTCTTCGAGCGTCTCGAAGCAGATAGCGAGCGGAGCGTCCCGATGACCCTTTGCTGGCGGAGAGATCGGTCGCACGTGTAGCCCAAATATCTGAATCTGGCCGAGGAGATTCGTGCATGCACGAAAATACAAGAGAGCAGAATGCGCGCGCTCGGTAGCCCGCGTGGTACTTGAAGATCTCTCGCGCCGCTCGCGCAGCTTCGGGTTACATAATGGCGCGAGATGCTTCGACTGTTTATTAATGACGGAACACTAAGAGCCACGGGCCGGCGATACATCACCATTAATAGGTCCGATACTCGGACAATCGCGAGAGGAGACCGATATAGCGAGTCCGCGCTTCCTCGCAGCTTCGGATCAGAGAATTAGCTAGCTCACTAAACGCATTAACGCGACGCGTGCTTTAAATAAAGCGTACACCCGGCATGATCCGATTGCGATCGGAACACGCCGTGTTCGCCACGTGTTAATCGAGATATCTCGCGACCGCGAGCGTGAGATCGAAGCGGTGCGCGTTCGCAGCGTCCGGCGAGAATCGCTTCGTCAGTTTTAAGAGTAAAAGTGTCAAAAGTAAAAGGAAAAAAAAAATAAAACAAAAGGAAAGGTGAAGGTTTAATCACGCGCCTCGTGTCCTCGTTCCTCCTCCCGTATCTCTCTCTCTCTCTCTCTCTCTCTCTGTTTCACATACGCGCCTCTTCACGTCGTCTCTCAATTTGTCAGTTTTTCAACTGCCGAGAATAAACGTGAAATTTGTCGTTTTGAAGGCTCCCGTGACGTTCGCGGAAACTGACGTCGAGAGAGGAGAATGAAGCTGCTATCGTCTGTTTCCCTCCACTACATCTCTGTCAGCGCGGGAATCGCGGGACCGTTGCACAAGCGACAACGTATTTATCTACATTTGTTTCTTTCTGCATTACGACAGAAAAATAAAGAAAGCCGGGCATCCCGCCGCGCACGTGCCAAAAAATTTGCTGTTAACGTTGACTCTTCGTGAAGGAGGAGCGACGATCCGAACACGCGGATCCGAGCGAGAAGCGAGACCTTTCCGCTGATAATCCAAACACACGAATCTCCGAGACGAGACCACGCTTGTCGAGTCAGCCAGTCCAGTCCGCTCCGCCACGTTCACGAGCAATGCATCATCGCGAACAAGGGTCGTCCGAAAATACCCGAGGTGGTAATCAGCGATTACGGGACCCGCGTAATCCCGATGAGATTTTCGACGTTGCATGAGCATCAGAGACGTTCCACCCGACGTTGGATTGGATCTCACGTGGCCGCCTGATCGGTAATTTCGATCTCGATGACATTACACGTCATTGGCAAGACATGGGAATTTTACCGTAATATCGTAAGCGATAAGCGCGCGAATTTCACATACAAGTACAAGTGAGCCGAAATCGCTGAAGCGATGACTTCATCGAGAACTTACATCGTCACATCGTTCATCAGCGTGACGCGACACGTTGTTCACAGTATTATTAGGAACCAAACACGCTGTCGCGAGAGACTTCTCTTTCGGGACGCGAGAGAAGAGGACCTACGTTTTCCAACGAATCGAGATCGACGAGGGACGGAGAAAAGGACGGAAGGGCAACGAATGCCGCCAGCATTCATGCCTGTCACTCTCTCGTGCCCGTCGCGCGCGCGCGTGCGCGCGCTGTCACCCGCGTCGATCAGAGGGATCGTATCCCTCGCGGGCGAGGGTACGCTCTAGACAACTTCCGGCGGAAACGGCACGTTCGCGGGACGTCGCGATTTCCAGCGCGGTCGACGGCGATCCGGCATTTCCGTCGTCAGTCTTTGAGATCAGTTGGCGGACAATCGCGGCGAATCTGTCGGCGATCCGCTCGGCATTCCGCTCGTCGCGCGCGCCCACGAGGGCCGCGAGTTCGCTCGCCGGAAGTAGCGGAGATTCCGCGCGGATCAGCCGCGTAGGGCCGCGTTCACGACGCGATCCACTCCTCGTCGACCGTTCGCCGTCGTTCGTCGACGAGCGGCATCGGCGTCGTCCTGTCGTCGTCGTCGTCGTCCACGCTCTCGATCCCGTCGTCGTCGTGTCACACGCACGCACATTTCCGGCAGCCACTTCCGCGCGCCGCGCACGTACACGCTCGACTCCGTCGCGGGCGGACTCCGCTCCGCACTGACTCCTCGCTCGCTCGCTCGCTCGCTCGTAGCCGGAACATGGCACCTCCGGTTAGGAGCTGGAGACGAGGAGCCGAATCGCGCCAGGAATAGAAACGCCGAACTCGAACCGAGCGCGCGAGTATACGTCGGGAGCGCGTGCGTCTCTTGCCACGGGAAATAGGGAGAGAGAGAGAGAGAGAGAGAGAGAGAGAGAGAGAGAGAGAAAGAGGAAAAGATTACGCGCCTCCGCGACGTCGCGTCCCGCGCGGCGTCTTTCGGCTATTCGTCCCTAATTTAGGACCGATTCTTCCGACGTCGATTGAACTTAATAAGGATCATTTTTGTCTCGTTCCGTTCTCGTTGGATCGGGCGAGTCCGAGGATACGGAAAACACCAGAAATTGTTATAACAATCACAATAATAACGTTGTAATGATAATGCGTGCTCAGAGATTATGTGGAAGATATAGCGCATATTGATAACGATTCAGGCGTTCCTTTCCTTCCTCTCTCTCTCTCTCTCTCTCTCTCGGCAATTTTGTTATTCTATTAAAATATTTTATTATTTCGTCAACAGTTTCGCTTCATTTGGGCCTGAATTGCCCCCCCTCCCGTATCAATCCAATCGAGCGAATCACTCGATAAACATACTACAGTATTGGACAATGTAGCCCTCTTTCGATACGCTTTCGATACCCTTAGCGATTAGTTTCCTTGCAGACCGCATTATGGTTCAACATGTGTCTCTGCGCCTGCAGAATGGCGACCCGCCGTTCAAAGTATAATCGCAAGTACCAAGAGCATTTTTAGTTTGCATTTCCTTTCCTTCGAAAGCGCCTACGTCGCCGCAACCCGTTCAACATAGCTCACGCCTGCAGAATGATAATCCGCTCGGCTAGTGCCGCGCCTGTGGATAGGCAACCTGTTGTACAACGCACAGCAATTGCATAACCACAGGCAGGTTGTTGGAAGATGGCAAAGAAGAGGCAAATTGCCGAATTTAATAACCAAAGGTAAAAGTTCAAACAGATGTCAATTCTGCACTTAACGATCCGGGAGAATATCCGGCGCGTCGTTACATTAATTACAAATCGATGGCATTACAAGATGAAGGGATTCTTGCCACGAATACATATCGCAACGAAAACATAATCTCAAAGTTCTCTCGGAGGAAGAACAAGGCAGGTTGGTCTGGGTTAGGTCTCTGGTTTAAGGTTCGATCTCTTCACACATCTTTATTCTCCTAAATACAATCAAGCTTACACGCTAAGAGGCTATGAACGAACGAGTCCACGGTCCCAAGTGGAAGTCTTGTTTCGACAACGACGGCGTTGTTCGTGGAACACAAACGGCTAAAGAATCTTGTGCGGAATGTCAAGCGAGTTGACGATAAAAAGTCCCTCGCTTCTTTCAAAGATTTCTCTATCCTTTAGTCTCTCTCGATTGTTACTACCATTTATCACATCTTTGCAATAGGTGCAAGTACGGTCGGCAGATGAATTCCGATGCGATCAACGAAATTAAACAAGTTGACTTGAAGAAAGGAACGTTCCTCTTTTACGATACTTCCAATCGCCGCGACACTGTAATCGCAATCTTCAGTCACCACTGTCAATCGTGCCCAGCTAGCTCGGCCACGATGAGATTTTCTTGCGGTTTTCCGCCGTCCAAGATGACGCAATCGGTTGGCAACGAAAGTATACAACGTAAACGCGCTTGGACTCGAGTCGTAACGCGTAATTCCTCCGTTTCCGGAAGCATATCTGAGATTACACGTTGCTCAATATTAATTTGAACGACGGACTTGAGCTTTCTCTAGAATAAAATCACCAGCGGATATGTCGTAACTTCCCGATATCCATTAACATCAGAATAATTGTCAGCTTCACGGGATGAGAACATCCCGAGTTACAAACTCGGAAACAGATATGTCGAATTCGCCGAAGATTCCAGCGAAACTGAAGTCGCAGCTGAAGTCCCTATACATGCTACGTCGCAATTAAACGATCACGCCAGATCACGCGTTCTTCTAGTGTAGCCTCTTTTTCCTTAATAGAGATAAATAACGCGCTCGCGTCGCTCGTGGGACACTACGTATTATAGCGCATGAAGAAATGGACGAGTGAACAATGTCCGCTAAAAACGCCAGGCCTGACAGGCCGGTAACATGCAACACGTCACGACAAGTTTGTGCAGTTTCATCGGTCAAGCCAGCGAGCGAGCGAACGGAAGAAATCGCTTAATCCGATGTGAACGGCTAAATTATATGTCCAACTGTTCCCAAGGTCATCGCGATTGACCAACCGAACGCGAGAACGAGGTAAAAGTGCCAATGGAGACGTGTTAACACACTTTGAGCAACCTAGAACGCCTACAATACATCATCGCTTCTCGATTGAAGAAGCAATCGCCGATAAAATTACGCTTATGATCCTCGAGCGTCAGATGCGTTCGTGAAACGAACTCACGTCCTCTAAAATCTCTAAAATCCTCTAAAATCCTCTAAAAGCATAATCCAAAAATTGTTTATCCATGAAGAAGTCTTTCCGAGAATAGCGAGAGACTTGATAAGTCTCAACTTGGTCCTCGATGACGAGAACAAAGTTCAAGGCAGGTAAACTCGAGGGGAGAAAAAAAAAGAAGGAGAAAGAAAGAAAATAACTAACTCGCGCAATTCGAGATGTTCGGGAAAAAAAAGAAAGCAGAAAAAGAAAAAAACATTCCCATCGTCGTCCCACTCCGCTGATGATGATGATGAAGGACTCGCAGTGAGAACACCCCTTGCGTTACGTTATATACACACACGACGGGTGCCGCAATTGAGCTAAACTTTCATGCTACACTGCTTGTCGCCAGAATCGCCTTAGGATCATCCCTCTTCGAGCAGTAGCATTCGTCGAACAGACTATCGCTCCTCGCCAACTTCCTAGCTTACCTCTACTGTATTCTGTGTGCTACTTGTAAAGCTACCTTCTGAAATGTCTGAAGTGTCATCCGTGTGTATGAGAGCGTGCGCATAAGTATGATATATCGGCTGAGCCGGAATGTTGAAGAAGTAATCGTCGACTTGGAGAAGATGAATCGTATACGGCGCGATTCGGAGTATCGCTCGAACTTCAAACAATTAAATGATCATAAGAGAGTAGAAGTGAATGACAAAGAATCGGCGATAATTTCTTCGCTCGTCTTCACATTTAATCGGAAAACTTGAAGAACCCGAAGCCGACGATTGTTCGAACTTTCGCGCCGCCTTCTTTCGATCAGAATAATCTTCACGCGAGATAAGGCTGTCCTCTGACCCCGGATGGATCGAGTAGCTTGGGAGCTCCCCCTTCCCTGATACGTTATCGGAATTAGCGGAAAATCCGTCGGCATCTTAGTGGCTTCTTCTGATTTCAGCACGCAATGGTTACCACTAATGGCCAATAATAGCCTACGAAAGCCTTTGTTCTAACGCAATTCCATTCCAATCTCCACGCATGACGGATGTAGGTCTCGTCAACGCATCATTACTCGTATCGTTTACAACTATTAAACAGCTGAAGCTCAACAGCAGGTATCCATCTTTACCCAAAATCCACGTCCAGTCCTTAATTGTTAGTTCGGCAGTCTCCAACCGGCGTGGATCGACCGGCGAGTCTCCAACAACGGTCCTCCGAATCACCGCGTGCGATGGACGTCAAGTCCAGCATGATTCCTTTCGAGTATGCGGACTAATGCTACGCTATCCGACGCGATACGAAAATATATCTATATAAGTCGCGACGATATGACGCGATCAGCAACGCGAGGAAGCGCGCCGCAAGGTTGTGAGTGAGTCCACGTCGGTACATTGAAACTAAGTAATTCTCGTACTATACATCAGCAAGCTGCGCAAGCCGCGTCCAACCAAGATGACCTCGCGCTTACGCCGTCACGGGCCTCGAGCTGGTGTCGCCCATCTTCTTCGTGAACTCCATGAGGAAGTCCCTGTAGAGGAGCGAGTCCATGTTGCTCGACAAACAGTAGAGTATCCACCAGTCGCCTACGTCGAGCTTCTTGCTGACGCTCTGGCAGATCTCGACCGGCAGCATCCGCGTCGACAGGTGTAGCAGTCGCCAGCGCAGGGCTGGCATGAGGATGATCGCCATGCGATAGAGGAGCAGACCGACCAGCAATCCGGACAGTATCAGGAACCAGAACCAGATGAAGATATACGTCTTCTCGTTGACGATGTTGAGAGGTAGGATGCAGAGGGAGTCGTGCTGCTGGATCGTACCGGAAGCACCGTACTTGTGAAAGATGCACTTGGTGACGCGCGGGAATATGTAGACCATCGGATCGATCCGATCCTCCTGCGGCGTATCTGGGAAATTCAGCACTCGCAGGCCGTAGCTGATAAACTCGCCACCGAAGAATCGGTTCATCAGGTAAAGCTGGCCGATTATGTTTACCAGGCAGAACACCTCGCAGGCGAAGTACCGATACACGTACGACTTGTGTCTCTGGAAGCACAATACGTCGCTGAATTAATGCCAATTGGGCTCAACGAGGACGAATTGGACTTAACGCGGTCGTCTCCCTCGATCCCTCTCTCTTCCACCCGCAAACACCCTCGTCGCTCGGATTGTCGTCGTCTAATGCGTTTCGCCTAAACGGCACCGCGATGTCTCGCAGCAATAATCTGTTTGCCGAGTAAAATGCCGCGCAAGCCGAATCTATGCAGGCTTGCTCCACGCGGAAACTGCACTCGACACGTCGCTTCGATCATTCTCGAATCTACCGCGACTCTTAATCTATCGCGAACCCCGTTGGCGAAATTACTCGTACGTATTTGAATTGCGTGCTCAAGCTAAAAACGGATATCGCGCTTCTTGGCGCGATTCAAATTCGGATTATCTGCAGGTCTAGATTCCCGAGCTTGTTTTGAAAACATTTCAACGTGGGGAGCCGATGACTAACGGAGCGGCCAGCGGCACGTGCGATGTTGTTGAAAGATATACCACTGGATATCAATGGCCACCACAAAGGACGATAAGACGATATTCCGATTGAACGATGACTTAAAATTTCCGACTTCTCTCGCCATCGCTTGCCTCTGTCCGGAAGAATTCCTCAAGAAATCGCAGATCAACTCTGCGATGAGCCTGCCCGACCTCTCGCGACTTGGTTCTTACCCTGATGTGCCTGACCAGGTAATCCATGAGGGTGCTCTTCTTCTTCGCTATGGAGTCTTGATTATCCATGCCGTGATTCATCCCGTTCACCAGCGTTCGTATCAGATTGCCCTCCCAGCAGTTCCACAACCATTGCGGCACGTAGCACAAGCTGCCCTGTTGATGAAAAAAACATGAATAAACGATAGTGCGCACGCGTGATCCAGTCCTCTTCCCTCCCCCGTCTTCGTTAGACACTAATTTGCAAATCCGGGATTAAGACACTCGCCGCCCGCGTGACGAAATTAACCGAGAAGATCGGCGCAATGAACGTCTCCTCGAGAATGAGAACTCAAAACGCTTTAATTACAGGCATGCCCGGACTCTTGCGAGTCCGAGAGACGTGAGCCAAGTCACCAGATACGCCAGACAATCGCGAATCAGCGGAAATGCAGACAGACTGAGAGCGAAAGAGGAGATCGGATGAAGCCTGTATCTCTCATCCGGCGCGCGCGACTCATTCGGCTCGCACGTGCAGCAGATAGCTGATAAAAGGGAAGATGGGAGATGAGTCTTACCTGGAAGAACAGCATGAAGCAGACCCACTGGTAGTAATGGTAGTACTTCCTGGCCTCGACTTCTCCAAAGTCGTTCGCCACACCTGGATGGGCGACCTCTGTGCCGACCTGCGGGAACACGATATTTTCAATGGGGTATACGATGATAACGATGACACCGCCATGCGCGCTTGCGCTTGCCCTGCTCACTCGACTTTGAGCACCTGGGCGCAAGAGAAGAAGTACTCCTCGAGATTTTAACGAGGATCGTGCCCCTCCCCCTCTCCCCTCCCCCCGGGGCCCTCCACCGGCTTACTTCCCATCATCATCATCATCATCATCATCATCATCATCATCATCATCATCATCATCATCATCATGAGCAATATGGGAGGACTGAGACTCTTCCTCGAATCCTTTTTCTTTTGTATTCTTTTTTTCTTCCTTTTTTGTTTAAACACGTGCGCATTAGCACATTCATCTTGGGTTGGCTCGGGAGACCGTCTCGTGTTTATTAAATCGAATACGCGGCATCACGCACTTAACGCACGACGCATGTTAAAAATAGTGTTCATCGTGTATTCATTCTTGCCGGCGCGTTAATCTCCAACGTTTTTATCGCAAAGGCAATTATCATTTGCATGTCCAGGAATGCATTAACAATTGCTTTCAAGGCGGAATCTAAGAAGAAGAAGAAGAAGAAGAAGAAGAAGAAGGAGAAGAAGAAGACAAATACATATACGTGCGGATGGATCGGTTAATATCCCATCTTCTTCATCGTTTGCTCAATCTTCGCTTTCTTTAACATGCATCAGCGTGTCCTTGAACTCGTGCTGCCAGCTTCGTAGCTTTCTGATTTAAACAGAAATGTGCTGTCAATCCCGCGCGGATTTGAATCGTTTACGTTCGCAGAAATTCTACTTTCGCAAACGCGTCGAGTCCGATCACGCTCTGCATACGTTCGTCGTTTTGGACACGGAAGGACGCGCGCATCGTGCATAGCTCACGCAAATGTATCGAGATCGGGATTAACGATGTCTCGATGTCTCCTCTCGACCATTTCGACACATCGATCATGATCCTGGCGTTCTTCCCGTTCTCCTTCTCGCGCTTGAGGAGAATCTTCGAGCATACTGCGGCGTTTCCGGGGAATTATGGAAATTGTGGGGAATTAATTATGGGGACCCTTTATCGGCGATATATCAACGGGAAGTCCGCGGAAACGACGGTCATTTATGATGTAGATTGCAAAGGCCGCTCCGCAACGTCGAAATTCGCAGCAAGGAATCGCGCGCGCACGAAACTGATATCGCGACTATCGCTGAGGAAATCGAACACCGATTGTATTACAACTAGCGACCTGCCGGATCAGATCTGTACACGTGACGAATAATTACCTCTTAACGGCAAAATCACTATAACAATATCGCGTCGAAAACGAAAATATCCTGCAGACGCCTGATGCAACGAGACGAAGAAACCGCGACATGTCTCGCGCGCAGAGCCGATGATCGAAGCGCAGCGATGATTCGAGTTACGGGACTTTGAAAATTTACCATCATTGCGAAACTGCTTTCTCAGAGGATACCGATTTGGGTTCGCGATTTTTATCCCGCGCGGTGATCGGGAGAATCAAATAACGTGATAAATTATGTCAGGATTATGATCCTGAAAAGAAACAAGGTTAATCGGGAATGTATTTTTAAATACGGTACGATTTGTATGATTAATGGCAGTGTCCAGATGCATAATCAGTCCGATCGGATCGATCCAGCATTAGCTCGCTAATAATTCCCTAGATTTATGTCTAAGCTTCCGTAAGCGAGCAAACTGGTTATGCTTATTCCAGCAAATTACGACGAGTAATGTTGTTGTTTTCTTTTTCTCCTTCTAGCTTTCCGCGCTTCTCCGTGGAACTTGTTGAACGAATGGACAAGCTCTTCCCTTCCAAGAGTGGCGTGCAACAATGTCAAAGTGCAGAGTCTCGGGACAGACCAAAACCCGTCCTCCGATGTTGAGCATCATCGAGCTCATCAGCGCGAATGACAGCCTACTTCATTGTTGCTCGCCTTGAGCGAACGCAGCAGAAACAAGCGCGATATCCTTGAGGATATAGCGAGATTCGCGATCAATCAACAGCGATTCCTGTCCATCCGAGGAACGGCAAGTCGACGAAGAGAAGCGCGCCAAGTGGCGCGCTGAAGACGTCAGCTAGAGTCGCGGCGGCAAAAATCAGAGACGCACCTGTCGATTGAAGGCGTCCGGCATCGTGAACGTGGACATTATCCAGCAGTAGGTGTTGATAACATGCGTGGGCAGGCCCTGGACGATGCAGGAGATCGGATTACCCACGAATTGGGTAGCTGTGATCACCAATGAGCACGTAAACAGCAGCACTGTGGTGAAGTTGTTGTGCAAGCGGAACACCATGGATTCAGTGCTAATCTCCTGCCGCTTCAGGTAACGGGTCAGATCGCCTAGCAGCTTATACATGATTGCGTCGGGGTCTAGCTAATCCTAGAAACGACGTCGTAGGTCGACGTTGAACGTCGACAGCGAGCGTTTCAACCCCCGAGGACGAGGCTGCTCGCCACCACCTGTCTGCCACAATCACCACTACCGCCACTGGCACCACTATCCTCACTATCAGCACGTGTGGCCGGCCGAGGAAGCTGACGGGTCCGGGTCTTCCGTTTACACGGCCGAATGCCAAATCGTCGTCAGAGAACGTCACTGGGACCACGAAGACGTACCGTCAACCGGCACTAACGAGCGTGCCTCATCCGCCGCGTTCTCGCGCGAACGAAAGCAGCAAAACGAAACCAGAGAGAGAGACACACCGTGAGCGTGCACGGTTGTCCACGCGGCGAGCGGCTCTCTACCTCCCTCTCTTTTTTCTTTCGTTCGCCTTCCGTCTCGCCCTCGCGAGCGCCCCGGCCGCTTCGCCTTCCTCTTCTACTTCCCCCCTCTCTTTTTCTCTCTTTTTCTCGGTCCCCCTCCCCCCTATCCTGCTGTCCTCCTTTCTCTTTCTCCTTTGCGCTCTGCCGGTGTCCTCTTCTCTCTCTCTCTCTCTCTCTCTCTCTCTCTCTGCTTTTGCCCCCCCCCCTCTCTATCTCTCGCCGTGCCCCTCTTCTACTGCTGCTGCTGCTGCTGCTGCTGCTGCTGCTGCTGCTCCTCTCTCTCTCTCTCTCTCTCTCTCTCTCTCTCCCTCCCTCCCTCTCTCTCTCTCTCTTTCTCTTTCTCTACCGCTTCGCCGAGAGACTCCCTATCCCCGCCGGGGTCCTTAGTTCCCTCGGTTCTCCGTGCGAGATCGGTCACCGAACTACGAACGAACTGGACGAGTTCCCGACGAGTCCACGATCTGTTCCAGTTCTCCTCCTGCGACTGATCGAGCCGACTCTCCACTTCGCGCGCTCGCGTGAATCATTTAGCGAGCGAGCGAGCGTAGAGTCGGCGAAAGAGCGGGGCACAAGCCGCGAGTCTTTGTCTCTTCCCCCCCCCCTCCTCCACCGTCCCTACTTCCCGTCGTTACGGTCCCTTTCCCTTATTCCCGCCGCTGCTCCCCGCTTCTCGCTCACCAGCACGATATTTCCCCGCTGCCTAATTATGGCTTTCCTGGGGAATCAGCTGGGGAATTTATCGCGCCGTTCGCGCCGCAGTGTTCCCCCCTTACGGGAGATTTTCCCGAACGAGCGGCTACCTGCCGACGAATACCGGTAAACAAACGCGCCGGCGCGGTCTAGGGGATTCTGCGGGACCGTTCCTCCTCTTTTCCTTGATCGCAACCGATCACCACTAATCGATCTCTCGCAAGATCTATCCCCGCGAGTCGCGAGCGAGCGCGAACTTAAACGGCCGCCGGTCCCGGGGACGTAGTTCCTGCTGTCCGCTCCCTCCTCGCCTCTTGGCTCCCCTCGCTCTCTCTTTGGCAAACCGCAGGAGGAGAGTGAAGGCAGCTGTCCGACAGCGAACGAAATATAATCGCGTACCACCGTCGCGTATCGAGGAAGCGACACTAACAACTAGCAACTGTCAATCGTGCTGACCACCGTCTCTCCTGTCTCTCTCTCTCTCGCTCTCTCTCTCTCTCTTCCGCATCCTTTTCGTCTTTCTCTCTCAATCATACTCTTCCCACATCTCCCTTCCTAACAAAGTCCCCTTCCTGCTCCCCCCTCCCCGACTGATCGCAGCGGTGCTTTATGCAGGCACGACGCGAAATGAAATCGGCGAGACTCGCCGCTCTAGCAGTCTCGCTTCATGCCCTTTTTTCTATCCTTCTTTCTCTCTGTTTCCTGGATGAGTGTTTCCCTTCTCTCTTGCCGCTCCCGGTTTTTTCTCCTCCTTTCCGCCGCTTTCTTCTTCCCACAGGGAATACCGTGAGATCGCGGCTTTTCGGACGCGCCGTGATGACGCGCGTGCGTGCGTGCGTGCGTGCGTGCTTGGGCGCGTAGCAGTATCTTGAGCGGCGACTGGCGACAAGTCGCGCTTGTTTGTTGTATCGTCAGAGAGGAGGGGAGAACCATGGGGAAACAAGGAGGAGAGGCGACGGTGCCGCGGTGAAGGGCGAAGAGGACGGCAGGGGTCCCGAGCAACCAACAGAGCGGCGGACGTGCACACATGGAACGGGAATGGGCCCCCATCTATGGGGAAGGACACCAGAGAGAAAGAGAGAGAGGGAGAATGACGAGAGACGCGTGCTATAATGCACGTGTGTTCCATAGTGCACGCCGCTCGTCCATCTAGCGACGTTACTACCGTTAGTACGATCGTCCTTTTACACTGCGGCATTTGGTTTGGGAGGGATAGGGATAGGGGGAAGGGATGGAAGATCCCTTGTCGATATCCCTCGCATATCCCTCATGGATGGGGTAAAGAACTCCCCGCTTGTTTGGGTTTCCCCTAGATAGGGATAGGGGCCACATGGGATTTCAGGGTCGTGCCTTTCGGCTAACTTCACGCGCACTTCCGCGTGAATCTTGAATTTTGAATTGCCGCCGCGCTGAGATCCTCGTAGAGAAATCACGTGATGAAAGTATAATCTGGTGCTTTGGTTATCGTCTTGCCGCAATGAAAATTTACGAGCGATTTCCACGAGATCCTGTTTCCGCTTATATCAGAGGCGAGAAAAAATGATTTACGACGATCTCGACGTATCTCTTACACGTTGTTGCGCAAGGTTTCGTCAGAGCGTAATCGTTTCCAATCATGAAATCATTAACCGTACTCGCCGTTATATAATTATTTCGTGGAACTAATCTATTCCGATCACATTCGCGGTTATCAATTGGCAGGCAACACCGTTCGCGCGCGAAAAGAAAAAAAGGAAAGAAAGAGAAATGTTTAAAAAAAAGACACGGCGTTATCGCGCAATGTTCAAGCCGCCAAAGTGTGTAAATGTACATTTCAGAACATCGGCATGCATCATTCGCTTGTTTACCTTACGATGAGCTCTGAAAGAAATCCGATAACATTGTTCGCCTGTACTCGCGGTTTCGTACGTGTAAATTCCAGACTCGAAAAGGGAAAAAGTAAAAAGAGCAAATATTAAGAAATTATACGGGAGAGGGGAACTTCTCGTTGCGCTGTTGCGGGGATAATAAAAATTATCGGCTGCTTTTTCGTTTTCGCAAGGAAAAGGAAGTGTGTGAGTGACCTTCGTCACTCTGGCTTACATTTTCACAGATGATAGTAACAACGCGATATAATACAGTGTAATATAATTAATATAAGATGATGCGATATAATATGATTAAAACTCTGCTTCAAGGTTATCGAGTCTTTCTGCGAGCGTTTTACCGCTTCGCCTCGAAAAACACGATAAAACGCTACGATGTAATAAAATAATCTACGCGCATCGCGTTAATTACTTTTACCGGCCTGGCAATTTAACGACACATTTGCGTACGTCGATATTTATATTTTAGGCCAATTTAATTATAAGTATATAATATTTCAGTTTGCTTCACGTTGCTCTGCAACTCTGCGCGCCAGAGTTGGCTTGGGAGACTTGGACATAGTTCTTCCATAGTTGGAAAATATCGAAAGTTCACTTGTCCTTCTGCGTGTTCTTCGAAATCTCCCGGGGAGAAGCAGCTTTCCATCTTATCCTTGTGTTTTTGCCGCTACATCTGTGCGCTCGTTGCCGCTTGAAACTCATTTACGGAGCGACGGTTCTCATCTCTGCGGCTTCCTGTGTCGCGGCGACTATCTCGGCAACTTCTTCCATCTTCAGCCAGATGCTTGCAGCATGCAATAGTAGTGATAATAATTTTGCAACGGCCTTCGTATAACTAACGCGATTTCATCGCTAATGTTTTAACTTCAGACGAATGCAAAAGTGTCCCAAGATCGTCGGCACGAGCTGAGACTCCCAAATTCCTGATGCTCTCCGAGAGGGCACTCGGGAACTCAGAGCAGTCGTCATTTCGCTGCGATGTTTATCTGCGGTCAGGCTGCCATTACGCATCGGCGATGCGCAACGCGCATATTTGTATGAAAATTTCGCGTGCGAGTCTCACCGGTGACTCAAGCATACGCGTAAACGCGTATAGGAAACGCGTGGGAATTACAATTTGATCCCATTCATGCGAACGCGCGGGATGCAGCCGCGCATGCGCACTAGCGCTCGCGCGCGTAACGCGCACGATAATCCGCACATCCGCGGATTCTGCGCTCGCATTCAACTGCCGTTACGCTTTTCGTCGGCGGGCCCCCTCCTCCTCCCCCCCCCCCCTCGTCGACGCTCGCTCGGGATTGGTGGAACAGATGGGCGAGCGTGACGCAACAAGCGGACGAGAGGCGGCCCGCGTGCATCTTATGCAACACGCGAACTGTCAGCATCTGCTCGTTATTAACTCGGAGATGCAATTTTCGCATCTTCATGTCGGATATCGTTAATTCGGAAAAGCTCTCGACTCTCCCGACGATCATTGTTGTTGCTGTTGAAGAGGATGAGAGATCGTGTGCCCGATTGGCTGTTTCGTGTTTTCTCTTAACTATATTTATTATCTATATCACATTTTATATAAATCCACGTCTCGTGTGGATTCAGGAAAATCTCTCGACGAGGGAGAGACAGGCGAGCATTGAGAGATCCTGATTGAGGAAATGTGATTCATTGTAACGAAAAGCTTTTTACTTTGTATTCACGCAAAACTGCGACTGCGACTCGGACTGATCGATTGATCCGAGACAAAGAGAGCCGCCCGAACGCGCTAGTCGGACTTTAATGCTATTTCGGCGCCATCAAAAGACAGCTCTGTGCGCATCGAAAGGCGGCCGATGCTTTGACGGATGGAATTCATTAGCGAATAATAACAATAGCATAGACGTATAAGCGGTTCCGATAAGCGGCAATTTCTCTTTGATTCACGCCGCTCTGAACCGCCAATCGCGCACACGTGTTCGTTAATCCTTTATCGGCCCTATATCATATATTATACGTCATATATTACATTTCGTATTTTGTATTGCTACTTGTCGTTAATAATACTAATAATTCTCATGATAAGTCATAAAAATACGCGTCGGAGATCTCTCTATCCGCAATTCTCCATTGTTGCAACGGAATCTTCGATTCCGGTAATAAATAATTAAAAACAGTTTCCTGAGAAAGAATAGTACGACTCGGAAGGAGATCGCGTCTCGTCTTGCTGCCTGTTGCGATCGGCAAGCGTTGATTGCTGCTTTCGACAGCATCAGCATGTCTTTATGATTTTGTATTTGCGATTCCTGCAGTTAAAACAGTTGAATCGATGCTAGGTAAAGTCATTTGAAAGGAATGCCGAACGATAAAGGGAATTTCTGTCGTTTCGCCGAGCCACTTTCTACTTACCTGCCGTTCGTCAAATATTCGATATGGGATTTTCAGGGAAATTTAACAGGCTGCGGTGTTTATGTTCCCTACATTATTGCTTTATCTTAATTGCGCCTAATCCTAATTAAATTGCGTCACATGTTACATCATATTTAATTACTTACTTAATTAATCGTTATCTCAGTGGCCTCGTTATTTTAATGATACAGCCTGCGCGCATGAATGAATCGCTTGTGCGCTGCGAGTTTGCAGAAACGTCCGCTTTACGCTATTCTTCGTCAGGGACCACAAGTCGGAATTCTCTGTAACGCGCGCACAATGAAACATGTTTAATTCCCGTACACGCCTAAATGCTTTTAAAAATTACAGCTCAGCTCATTGATTCCTATTGCGGCAGTCGCTCCGTCGTTTGTCCTCGCTAGCTAGCTGTTTATATTGATTACTCATGTACTGATTGTCCGTGTCCGTGCAACGCATAGATACCTCGACAATAAGTCACGGTGCAATTATGTCGAATGTAATATGTATCGCGATATGTTTCATCGCGACATGCGCCAGAAAAATAATAATTCACGCTTTCCCGCGTGAATTAATTACTTACGTCCCGCGTAGGGACGTCTGTCCTATAACGTGTGATCTTTCCTTAGGGAATTCAACTTTTGAACTCGCACAGAAAGCAATGCAACTGCTCGATTCTCGCCAGATAATGTCAGGATGAATACAGGATTTCCTGGCAGCTGGGAACAATATCTTCGTTTAGAAAGCATAGTTACTAGGAACGGATGAGGCACTGGCTTGTGCTGCGTCATACTTTCATGAAAACCGCAAGATTCAATGCTCGATCCCGAACACGTCCCGATTACTTAACGCTCGAGGAATCTACGTCAGATCCTGTCCATTTGCGTCTAGCGGGGATTAACAGACAAAGGAAATCGACTGCCCGCTCGATCGCCCGCAATGGACGAAAATAATTAGCGTCTTTCGCCCCGTTTCTGTTCCCTTCTCTTCTCTCCTCGCTGAAAGGAGCGCCGAGGGCGGGCSCCCCCYCCCCCCGCCAGCCCCCCCCCAGCCTCGGCGGACCTTTCACTTCTGCGGTCTTTCTTTCTTCTTCCTTCTTTTTCCTTCTTCCTTTTTCTCCTTTTCGTTCACTTTCGGTATACGGTGTACGCGTATCGTGGCATTTTGATCACGACCGTAATTCGTGCCGCGCACGTGGGGCCACGCATTCCTCCTCCGCCGCGTTGCCCCCTCCTCCCCCTCCCCAAATAGCGGGGACCGGTCGGGCCTCGTCAGACCGGTTTGCCGGACGGCCGCGGGACTGAGAACCGCTGTGACTCAATCGTGTCAATCGTGACGAATATGCGGCCAAGTGGTCCCCTCGCTCCCCCCCCCTCTCTCTCTCTCTCTCTCTCTCTCTCTCTCTCTCTCTCTCTCTCTGTCTGTCTGTCTGTCTGTCTGTCTTGTGCGCTCTCTCTAAGAATCTTGATTTGCGAGTCCGAAGCGGGAGAAAAGAAACTGGTCTTCTCTCTCCGTTACTGGGGAGGATCCAGCGCTGCTTACGGAACCTCTTCGTCCCCCGTTGGAGGGGATAAATAAAAAAAGTTACATCTTACGTGAACAGGCGCGTCGTTGGGCTCGATTTTGGTGGATTGTTATTGGAAAGTGATGTCAAGGGAGGAATGTCAAGGAGGCAATATTGGAGAAGTCCGATTATTCTCCGAGGCGTCAACGTGCGTCTCGTTATCTTCCGGACCTTCAAACGTTTATGGTGCGGCCGTCCATGATCTATCGTGAAATCAGCAGCTTTACAAGGCACACGGTGGAAAAATAGGACAGCGTTGTCGTATTCTGTCGCTTACGCAAGTTACGACTGTAACGTAAAGATCTGTTTTCCGCTTTGCGACAGCGCGCCGGCTGTAAATTGGACGACACGGGGTCGGCGACGGGGTGGGGCGAAGTTAGGGTTAAAATCCAGACTAAACGTGTACGCGCAAGGAGCGCCCTGCGTCTGGCGTCCCAGATACATTAAGAGCAACCTGTTGCTCGCCGGCATGGCGTTTAACGTTCGCCATGTGCGGCGAGAAATCAGATGAGATTGGCCGGCACCGTAATCGCGAGATTAGCTCGTTCGTCTCTGAATGCCGCGAAATTCGTTTCCATTCCGATGCATCAGCACCGTCTCTGCATTGTCGCGGATGACGCGAGCCGAAAATCCCCGAAGAGACGACCGATCGGCTTCTCCTGTCTCTCTCGATCCTTCCAGAAGGATCAGTCGCGCGTCCGCGTCGCTCGACCTTTTGTCCGTGATGCGTCACGCGCATGCAAAGGCTGCGCATGCGCGGATGCATCTGAATTTTTTCCAAAAGCAAGGCGCATCTCGTACTACCTCCGCGTGCTCCCGGACGTTCGCGCATTGGGGGAGTCTTTGCAGATGATGACGAATAGCTTGTTTTCTAACGAGCGGGCCGAATCTGAAAGGAATTTACGATCGCCGTTTCGGCAGGAGGGACCTGCTACCGCGTGTCGCGAAGGAATGTTTCCTCCGAGGTAGAGGAAATGCGCTGGTGGACTTGTATTGCGAATTGAGATACGTAAAGTAGTAAAGCAGAGGACTTTACTAGGCGTTGCGAGTGAAAGGAACGGCGAAATTAGGATCGGCGATCTGGTCTGATGCGATCCGAGTGAATCTTGCCGATGTGTGCGGCAAGAAATCGGGCATTAGAAGCTATTTGTAAGCCGGTGACTGTTCCGTTTTCCAAGAAAGCTGCCTTCCGGTCTTCCGGGGACGAGAAAAAAGGGAAAGGACGACCGACCGTATTGTTCAGCTTTCGGTTTAGCCTGCTTTCGTCCGTGAAAGCGATCCCTTTTTCGCATGATTTACATCTTCCACTGTTCTTTCGCGATTCTGGAGAGTCGTCGCACTGCTGTAACATTTAATAAAAATAAACTTACGTCATCATGAAAATAATTATGAAAAAGGGAAGCCAACGCGGAGAGAAAATTCTTTTCGAATTCTCATCGCTCAAGCGGCTTCTCCGAGAAGCCTCTCGAGAATCTTCAGACTCTGCTCTGCTCCGTAAGAGACCATAGAGTTTCGTAGGTCCAAGACAGACGTTGTCGTTATCGCGGATTACAATCGTAATCCGAAACCCGCGACGAAATGTCACACCGACTCGGCGGGGACGCTTCGTGCGGCCAAATGCAGCCGAGCGACTCGGAGCGCGAAGCGCACAGCTGCATTTCACATTTTCCGATTGTCACATCCGCCCTCGCGACCCTCGCTTCCTCTCGCTGCTTCTCTCCTTCTCCCAAAGTATAATTAAGCCGGGCCTTAGGTGATGCCTGGAACATCCGATACGACTCGCGGAGCGGAGCGGAGCGCCGCTAACGTAAGCGGAGAGACATGAGCGTCAAGAGCGCACGTGTTCGCTTGCTCAACACAAACAGACGTGACGACGTAAAAATCCGCGCTCGTACGCACGCGGAACGATCAAAGCCGTAGAAACAAGCCGTCTCGCTCGTCTCTCGAGAAGGATCAGTCGAGCAGCGCGAGCACTATTCAGAGGCCTGATAGTTCTTTATCGGAAAGCGACTAAGGAATGTCGCAAAAGGACATTCCCATCTTGCGTGCACTCGCACTCGGCTCGCGTG
The DNA here is from genome assembly GCA_020341155.1 of Eciton burchellii. Taxonomy (NCBI): domain Eukaryota; kingdom Metazoa; phylum Arthropoda; class Insecta; order Hymenoptera; family Formicidae; genus Eciton; species Eciton burchellii. Next base: position 34,976 of record JAHMML010000032.1, on the reverse strand, counting down.
ACTAATACCCGACATTGATCTCTTATCAAATCCTTTTAAGACAAAAAGGAAAAATTCTCTCGCACGCGAGGAATCAGAGGAGATTCCGATTCGACCGCGCGCGATCGTGGGAGAGCCCCGAAGATTCTTGCCTCCCGGAGCCGACCGGAAAGCCAGCATCCGCCGGCTTTATCCTCAGACCAATCGTGACGTGACCAACGCGCCATCCGAGCATCGGGCTGCGATACGACTTCGCCGCGCCAAGAAGCGAACGAGCGATCAGTGGAAACGGGAGACCAGGCGGACTGAAGATCGTTCGATCGATTTGGTCTGCGTGCGGCCTCATTCGCAGCCATCTCGGATTCCGGACACGTGCTCGAGCCAAGCCTAGCCTCGTCTGAAGAGCATCCACGTTCCCGCAACATTCGCCGTAAACGAATCGTCGCTCGTTGTCGCTCGATCCGAGTTCCATGTCGACGCGACGCGAAGAAGCAGAGAGGGTGAGGGAGGGGGAGGGTGGGGGGGCGAGATCTAGCTTTAAGCTAGATCTGTAATTCGTAGGAAAGTGTCGCGCGGACACGCGCGCGTCACTTCCCGATTACAGGAACTCGAAAATGCAGTTTCACGGCGGTTGAAGGAGTTCCTCGGGAACATCCGCGCGAGGAACAAAAGTTCGGTAAGAAGAGGATTGAAGGGCCCTCTCGAACTCGAGGGGTCCCGACCTCGCAGGCGGGATCCGCTCTCTCTTGCTCGAAGCTCGGTGTATCAGGATAGGATTCCTGATCGTTACGAGAATTTTTATGAGAGTGGTTTTATGGTGTGCTGGACAAAGATAGGATGCCTGATACGCTCCACGTCGAGCGTATGATTCCGTTTCAATTGATCCTTTATTCATCCGGAAGCTGCATAATGCATCTGCGCGGTACGTCGATGCCGCATAAACAATTGAACGATTATTTATAATTTATTAAATTTACTAATCCTAATCTATCCCGCGGATGGGGCTCGCATGCCGGGACGATTGCCCATTCTCCTCGTAAATATCGATAGGCCAAGAGGCATTAATGCAGCCGGAACGCGGCCGACACGCCGAGATTTTCAAACACGCCTCGACATGAGACGCAGGACGCCGAGTTGAGCTGATAAACGGCTCCAGAGATCCGATACGCTCGCCGTAAAGTTTGAACCGTAAAGTATCGTATGCGATTGGTCGATAGTAGGCCATGGCACTATTCCAATCAATGGTTTAACGACTTAACAAGCCAAACTATTGTCCGGCCGTTTATCGGCTCGGAGCAACGTACACACGTGTGTGCAGGCGCGCAGGCTGCGAGAGATGCCGAAGAGACGCGATATCGAACGTACGCGGCCCTGACGCCGCTGTGTCACGCGGGATGCACGCGAGCGGCGTTATCCCGCGATCGCGATAAATCGCGCTAACGCGCGTCGCGTTCGCATCAAAGCGGCAATCTCCCGGCGTTTGGCAGAGTTACAACAATAGCGGTGCATACGTGCGCATGCGCAGACGCAGACGTGGCATGCAATGTTGATGCCGCTTGGCAAGCTGCTCCGAATGTATCTGAATATATCCTCGCGAATGCGACAGATCTGCGGAAGCAGATCCGTAAAAGCCGCTTGTGCGTCGGCAATTTGCATGTTAATTCGTTGACAAATTGCTACGCATCTCTGCGACCTAGCAAACATTTGCTATATTCGATATCTAATTTCGAACGATTAAGATTCTATATCTAATTTCGATTGAGCTAATCGATTATCGACTTGCTGTCGCGCGAATCTGTACGTCTCGGGGATTCCCGGCGTACTGGAACGCTGAACATTTTACGACCCGACTTTCCGTCGCGAGACAATATTGCGACAATATTGCGGCAACGTCGCGGCAGAATCACACTTGGTTCATTTTAGTCCGATCTCTCGAAACGTCGTGACTTAGAACGTGACTCGAAGAAGAATGTTCATAGAGGACCGTTCAATCGTATGATCGGCCCTTCGAAGCCTCACGGCTTGATGTTCTCCCATTCCTATTTCTTCAGCAATTCCTCCTCCACCTCCAGCGGTAAGATCTTGTAACGCGCCTGGTGCCGGTTATCCAGGTCTTCCGCCAGCTTCTGCAGCAGCTCCTTGAACACGTAGTTGTCCAGGTTCTTGGCGATGTAGTAGAGAAACAGCCAGTCGCCAAAGTAGTACTCGTGAGTGACCTTGAGCACGTTCCACGGGTTGTATTTCCCGGGGCAGGCCATGGAGAAGACTATCTTGTTGAACGACGTGCTCCTGCAAGCGCAGAGGAAAAGCGCAGATGAAAAATCGTCAGCTATCGTCGCTCGCTGCACTCGCTACGTCAATTTTCAGGCGCGCTTTTAAGTTTCCTTGAGTTTCCCGCCTGGTGTCAGGAAACATGATAGCGACGTCGTGTGATGACGATCAATATCGATATTTCGGTACTGATGTTAATGCTGATCCAACATTCATTTTAGGTTATCACGAGACCTTGTTGAGGTGTACGAATTAATTTCTTGCTCTTTCATAAAGCTCAAAATTTACTCGTATAAGAAAGATTTCGATCGATCACCCTTTCGATGACCCTGAATGACTGACCATTTATCGGGCAGCTGATTGCGACAGAAACCTGGCGGTCTTGATAAAGCCACCAATGCTTGAAAATGAAAAGCAAGAAATTAATTTCTACGCCTTTACGGAAATTACGAAATTCCCGCTCTCGTAGATTGTTTATGTTTATGTTAAACATAGTTACGCGTGAGTAAACATTAGGCATAACCTCCCGCTGAGGTTACTTCAGCAGACAGAGACAGAGAAGCGATTCTTTTTCTCGGAGCGGAGCGGAGGGGAGGGGAGCTTAGTCCGCTAATTAGAGAAACATGAGAACCGCGGAGTCGGAAATGAGTTCTGTCAGAGATGACTGGCCCCCTCCGTCAGCTGAAGAAGTCGCGTCGCGAATCGATCAGGATTTCGAAAGCCACGCAGAACTTAACGGCGGAGAGAGATAAGTGTGGATGTGGAGGAACGAGTTTATAGTAACCTGGCGTGGAGGAGCATGGTCAGCATTCTCCAAAGCAATCCCAAACCGGATATGATCGCCAGCAGGACGAACCAGAACCAGAGGACCGTATAGATCTTCTCGTTGACGATGTTGAGCGCCATCACGCACAGCGCGTCGTGCTTCTGTATGGTGCCAGAAGGACCGTACTTGTGGAAGATGCACTTGGTCACCTGAAGGAAAGAAAAAGAGGCCACGTGATCGCGCGTATTCATGAGCGAGTCTCATAAATTCATTACACGAACGCGCCTTGCGAGACCCACAGCCTTCGCGGAATCGTGCGCGAGGAATCGACGATAATGTCGAATTACAATTCGGATGTCTGGACGCGGCATTGATCGTATCAAGTTGCTTCAAAGTAAACTCGTCGCTTATCACGAAGACATAAGAAAGACAAAATTATCATTTTCATGATAATGCGCGTCTAAAGACTCGTCATTATCCGCTAATCAGCGAACTAGATGCAAGTTTGAATAGATGTTGTCTGTACGCATCTGGTTTCTGTCCTCGGAAAATTGTATCTTTAACAGAATGAGCTTTAATTAAGATGACGCAGAATGAGCAAGGAATGTCGAGTTTACTCCCGTCCCACTAGCCGTCCACAGTATCCCGCAAAGGCGCTAATCAAGACAGAGCGTCTTCAAGTTTCTTCCATTCGCAGACAAGTTTTTGCCAAATTAAGGAAAGTCCGAGTTCTCGGAGCTCGTAATTTGCATGACGCTACTGAAAGGCCTTCTGCCTTCTGCCGACCTGCCGATAAATACGAACAACACGGCCGTGGACGCTGACGCTGACGAGCGTTCAAATTATCGTACGCAACAGGCAAGATCAGGCTATGATCGAGTACCTTCGGGAAGACAATGTCCAGCGGATCCGTTTTGTCCTTTGGTAAGGGCTCGACCACCGCCTGGCCCAGACCCAGGAAGGCGCCGCCGAGGAACCAGTCGGTCACGTAAATCTGTATGATGGTGTTCATGAAGTTTATGACCTCGCAGAAGCCGAGGCCGTACGCCCACGGGCGATTCAAGTGCAGACGGTTTATGAAGCCGATGCGGATCTGCTGTATCTTCTCGTCGCGCTCCATCTTCGACGGTACCTTCATGTTGTCGTTCACTTTCAGCTCCTGCTCGCTCAGCGACAGAGACGCCATGTGCAATCCTGATACCAGCATGTTTAATCGGCCGCCTGAGACCCAGCGAGCGTAATTAATTAATTAATTTGTTGCGCCTGTAGCAGCTGATTAACGCGATGCCTCTCCGTGCAGCGACTCTCTCTCTCTCTCTCTCTCTCTCTCTCTCTCTCTTTTTGTATGTCAAAGTGTCATCAAGGCTGAATGTTATTAATACATATCATTAATTGTGATCGTAACGTGATTAACAACTGAGCTACACGGGAATGTACTCTAAAGCCACGTCCGATTGATCCGAGAGGAGATTCTTGCCTTCGTTGTCTAAAGATTAGGTAAGTGTTTGAGTGTTTGATGAATATCGAAGAGCGTCCAAGAAATAATACTCGAAGGAACCATTGTTATAGGGAAATCTACAAGAGATTCTCGTGTCCGACATGATGCAACCATGGACTACAACTAAGGACGCACGCGTTGTCCGTATTACGCGATTAGATTATGACGCCGCGGAGAGATTAATGGTGATTAGCTCATCGTTCCAGATAAATGTGTCTGGTCGTAAACGTCACGTACGAAGTACACACAAGTACACGGACAGGCATACGCAGGTACGAGCGTGCTCGACCTTCCATCTTTCGCCACATGTAGTGCGGTAAGTAGAAGAAGAGCGCTTGGAAGAACAGAAAGAACGGCACCCATTGGTAGTAAGCGTGACGGATGACGGGATCATCTTTGGCCATCGGTCCGATCCCCGGATGCGGCACTTCACCCTGCTGCACCGCGGTCCCATTCAGATGCTTCACCTGGAATGCCAATCAAGCGTCGCGTCGACGTCACCCTTTGCCAATTAGTGTTCTCAAGTCGGTATTCTTATTCGTTGCTTCACGCGGACACAACTTCGGCTTCCGTTCACTCGGCAATTCTCGCGCATTATCTCATAATGCCGAAGAATGCTGAGTAAACGATTGCGTTTCTGCTGTGTATTGCTATCCAAATCTACGTTACGGGTGTAAATTGACGAATAACGATCCGACTGACCGGGAGATCGGATTGATCCGATCGGTGATATTCTGTTTCTATAGCACGAAGACTTACCACGGTGTACGTGGACATGAAGAAGCAAAAGGTCTCGATGACTTTGCTCGGTACTCCAGCATCGGTGATGCATCTTTCGGAAGGAACAAGAGTTTCTTAGACGTCAGGCAGAAACTGCCCAATTTACATCGTAAGTTCCAATAGAACGATAAGACAGCTCGACGATTTTCGCACACGTACCTTATATGCTCTCCGATGAACTGCCTGGATGACACGAGAATCGACGCAACGAGGAGCAGCAGGAAGGTGGCTCTGTAATGCAGCCTGAAAACTAATCAGACACTCTTTCATTTCGGCCGTCTTACATTAAGTGGCTCGACGTAAAGCTCGCGAAACGTAGAAACGACGCGTCTCGCAGGAGGCGAGAAAATCCCTGGAGAATTATCCAAACGCCGCAAGCTGATCAACGCGAATTGATGAACTTCGCGATTGCTCCGATAATCGAACCGTGGAAGCTAGAATCGTGACGAAGAAGCGAGAACAAGATGCTTGTTACCGAGATTATCGATGGACACCGAATTCTGGTTGACCTTGAACTTGACGTGATCTTTGAGGACCGAGAAGGCGGCGAAGATGCTGGTCGCGGTCATGGCGATCGGTTTCCAACGACGCTGCCGAAAATCGAATGATCAAGCGGCTTTGACGCTCCTGTCGCGGATAGCGAATAGCGGAAGTGAGAAACGTAAGCTGTTTCGGTGTTTACGTTTCCGCGACGCTCAACAGGCGTTGCTCTCGTATTCGCGCGGCATTCGGCGGACTTTGCGCAAGAGCAAGAGCCGACAGCTCACGCGCTCGACAATAATCCAGATAGGGTACCGATCGGGAACGTACTGGAAACTCTCGAAAGCGGTAAATCTTACGGCTGTTATCAGGCACGACGCGATTACGCAGCACCCTGAACGCGCCACAAAACTCGGCATTATCGAGGAGGAGGCAGTTATTATTGTCAAGACGTCCCGCTCGTTCAGATAAGCGAGCGAGATAGCGCGGAATTAGATGACGCGGGTCGGAGTCAGCTTCGTCAGGCTGGCAGCCGATGAGTCTGTAATAGCGATTCAGAATTTCCACGATCCGTTCGTTAGTCCGCGAGCGCGAGCAGATGTCGGCTACGGATGACGACTTACGATAGTCGACCTACGACCCGTGTCAATCGGCTGGTCGATTGGTCGTCGAACTCTCATCTCTCGAGTGAAGCACGACCCGCGGCAAGATCGCCTCGCAAGATTGTCTCGCGCTGTCCTCGTAATATCGTTATCTCGCGTAGTCCTCGGGCTTTTTGGGACAAAGTAGCACATCAGCCTCGTAGCATCGTAATCGAATATGCCGCGATAACAAGCGGCACCGGCCGCTTGCAGGAAACGCCGTTTTATCACAAATGCCCGGCATTGTTTAATCATAAAACCCTAGGTTTTTTTCTCTTCTCCCCGTGATAAAGATATCTAATCGAATCCGCAATACGTATCACAACCAAAAGAAGAAGAAGAAGAAGAAGAAGAAGAAGAAGGAAAAAGAGCGCCGTACATTTTTAATTCCTCGATTTTGCGGAAGCCATCTGATCGGACAGAAACGTGAGGACGTGAGACGACGAATCATATCACGCGCGTCTGAGATCTGAGAAAGGAGAACGGCAAGAGCTGCACGAATAAAGATCCTCGTGCAGATGATCGATGATCGATAATCGAGGTGCAAGCAACGTGTCCGGGCATTTCTGGCGCGTTTCCATCGTTCCGATTCTTCTTCCTCGATCAGACAGCCGCGTCAAAGACGGATATAGGGGAGGGGTTCTCTCTGAAGAGTTGGGGAGGGGATAAAGAACACGCTTGCGGTAGCTGAATCATTTTTTATTGCGTCACAACAAAGCGGTTGAGCCGTTTCTTCGTCTTCGGCGAGTCGCGATTCGTCGAGTACGTTAATTTCAATCGCCCCGGAGTCGGAGCGATTAGCTGCGCGATTAATCGCGATTGATCGATCCCTCGGTCGGAATCTCGGGCACGCTTTTGGGCCGCGCAGGCCCCGAGTTATTATGCCGCGCATAATTCATTTCGTACACGCGGGGGTCCTATTCATACGATAAGCTGGGAGGCTGCGATGACGGGAACAATGACGAGAACAATGACGCGCTCATTACACGCAGCGTGACTCCCGCCATGTGCCGCGTGCTGCGTGTCGAATATTGTATTTCGAGGAAGAGAAACGTTCATCCGCTCGGTGACTCGTATGCTCGACCTGCTCGCTTATCGGAACCGGTGCACCGTAGTCCGAATGTTCAACATTAACGGCTGGATCGCGGCAATAAACCGCACCGCTCACGTTACACGTGCAGTGTAACGTGACCGAGCGGGCGAACAACGGCGGGTTTTCGGCATCGTCCTCCGTCTCGCGTGCACGAGAATGAGAAAGCAAGGCTTCGCAACGGTACCCGATGCCTGCAAGCGTCGCATGTCCGTTCATTTCTGCTAAACGGGTCATCAGCTTTATCCTATACATGAAAGAATGCGCGCGGCGCGTTACACACACACACACACGCATATATATATATATATATATATATATATATATATACATGCACGCGTCACGTAGACGTACGGTACTATTAGACACGGTGCTATTGTCCTTGTCGTTATTATCGAGAAATATTATACAAATATCAGATGCATATTCCGTGTAGGCGCATTCGCGTGTACATAAGATATATCGTCGCGTGTTATTATTAGCTACAGGCTCGAGAGGCCTCTCTCTCTCTCTCTCTCGCGCGCGCGCGCGCGCGCTCTTTGTTCGGCACTCGCGATCGGATTCGCCGCTGCGCGACGAATTAACATACTATCGTGCCACGGCGACGCGACGTGACGCGAGTAAACAACGAGGATCTAAATTCAGCGGAGCGGGGCGGAGGGTGGGGGGTGGGGGGAGGGGGCGGGAGACAAAGAGCGGGGCGGCGCGTGGACGCGGGAATAGTGGAGCGAATTAATCTCGGGCGACTCGTTGTTCGTCGCCGGCCGCTCGTCCGCGATTTGTCCACTTGGCCGTTTCAAGTGTATTAATTAAGGGCGGCCGAGGGGCGGTGGGGGGAAGGAGGCGAGCGCGAATGCTCGTTCCAGTTTCGATCCGCGGCCACCGCGGCCACCGCGGATCGTTCGCCGCGCTCTTCCCYCCCYCCCCYCCCCCGCCCCGCCGCCCGCTGCATTCCCAGGTGATAAATGATCTTATCTCGCGCGAGAGTCGATTCGGCCCCGTGTCGCAAACGATTCGCCGATAACTTCACTCGGCTCCAATCGGCGCTCCGACGAATCAGCCGATAGCAATTAAGATCGATATTGCGAGATCAGCCGAGCGCGCCCGATAAACGTCGCGACGGCGTTAATTCCTCCGGCGCGTATGAGAGCAGGTCCAATTACAGATCCCGCCGGTCAACGGGCGGAATGGAGAAACGATACGATAGGACGCGATACCTGTCCATACGATGATACGATACGCTCGCGTATCGTACAAAGCCACCGGGACGCAACTCGAGCCCCGTCACGTACGCGCGACGGATTATGCATCGCGTCGCGCGCTTATGCAAGGTGTCGGTTGTGCTAATCCGAGGCTCATTTGCGGAGGCTCGGAAGCCGACTGGAATTTCTCCCGTGTCGTTCCCGGAGTGCCGATACGCGAGAATGTCGGCGCGCAGCGCTCCGAATCTCGCTCGCGTCCGCTGGAGGTTGTCATTCCGGGAACCTTGGACCCTGCTGACTCCGGAAACGCGGATTTTGCGCCGGGACTCGGGATCCGCTTCCCGCTGTTTCGTTTCGTCATCGAACAACGGACGGGAAGTAGGCTGCCGAGCAGGCAGCCGAACGCTGATTCGATTGATTCGAAATCGGCAGGATCGCTCAGGGTTCGATTGATCGGAATCGAACGGTCGATCGCATGAGACTCGCGAGTCGACACGGTCCCATCGCGAAGGCGATCAAAGTACATCAAGATAGATCGTCGGTCGAGAACAGCGCCGTTCCGGTTTCACCGATCGAGTTCGCGTCTTGCCTCGGAGTTGAAGAAGAAGAAGAGGAGCAGGTCGCAGACATCCCAACAGAGAAAGCAGTCGGGACGACGACGTGGCCAGGGTTCGCCGCTAAGCCGGCGCGAGTTACGAAGAGCAGCTTCTCGCTGGATGAGGCGGAGGCGGACGAGGCAGAAGAGAAGGTGGAGGAGAACGAGGGGGGTAGAACTGGCAAACGTCGAAGGTGGGACTTTGACCGGGCATTGGCCTCGGCCGAGTCAAGCCGCCGGCCAGAACGAACGAGTCCTCGAAAGAAAGGGTCTGTCCTCGCTCGTCCTCGCCGCGTTCAACGTCGCTACGTTGCGCACGTAACGTACGCGGATTGGCCGCGGCGGGGTCCGTCAGCCTCGGTCTGGGCCTTCTCGGGCCGTGTGAGTCCAGCTGCATGTGTCCAGCTCAAACGTGGAATTTCTGGAATGATGCAACATGGAATCGTCGAACGCGGCGCTTTATCACTCGCCACTCGTATCTTCTGGTAATTTTCAGCCACTGGGAGCCGCTAGCCGTGTCGTCGATGACGTCGATGGCGTTCGGGTCACGCGTTCCAAGCTCAATTGAATATTTGAATTCAAACGCTTCGACAGAGTGTAGAATACACGGCCGACACAGCGAGGATTATTTATACCGTATTCTTTTCATGCAGTATTCTTTTGTGCTCTCTTGAAAAGATTCACGTAAAAATTCACGGCTCAGGACAAAGGGAAAAAATAAAAGAGTCACCGCGTGAAAAAAACATGAAAACAGAGACGGTCTGTTATTGGGTGCGCATACGAGATCGAATGTATCTCACGTAAGATTAAAACGCCGATGCATTATTCCCAACTGGGTTAATATATTATACGAGATAACGTCGAAATCGACGTTGACTTGATGACTACTTGTACAAAGATTGCGATTATTATTATCATCGTTTGTAGCCGCGCCGTCGATCAAATCCGCTTCGAGTCGAGAATTCGTTTGATGAGTCACCGCGGAACTTTTTGCTCGTAAAGCGAAAATGTTCGGCCGTTCATCCGACGGTCCTTGGTTCCTTCGTCAACAACTCCCAAGTGCAGCGATTCGTCTTCACGCGTAATTCGCGCGGCCGAATGAGTGTTGCAATAACGGCGATGCGCTTTGCGTGTTTCTGGAGCAGCGAGATGTACTTTCGATCATGCTTTCGATTATTGCCAGGCAAAACGGTTTGTTGGTCGAGAAAATTCTTCTGATTCGTAAAAGTTGCTCCCTTGCTGAGAAATAATAATGCTAATCTAATCTGTTGGGGAGAAAATAATAATGATGATTTAGGAAAGGATTTAGGAAAAAGAGAAAAAACATTACGCAGCTATTGCGATTGTAATAGACGCTAACTGCTCTTATCGAAATCGAAATCGACCATCATCGACCATCATCGATGGTAACGAGAGGTCATTCGACAGACGGAACAGCAACGTTAAAACAATAAACGCCAAACTGAACTCGATTATCAAACGAGATTAAACCGAGCGATAGAAATATCCGGAAGCGGATCGACCGAACAAGATTTCGCCCGGAAAAATCAGTCGCGAACGTTACCGACATATGCCCGGAATCTCCTTGGAAATAAAACGCCGGACGACACGTCGTTATTTCTCAGTGGAATTTACACTGAGCTCCTCCACGCGCTCGCGTAACGAGCAATTTCATCCGTGCGGGAAAAATTTAGCTCGTCTGATGCTCGCTCAAGTGCAATAACGCAACCCGATAGCCGCTCGATCTGCCGAGGGAAGCTGGACAGGGGCGGCGGCGGGAGGGGGAGGATGGGATAGGAGCGGGAGGGAGAGGGAAGAGGGACCGACGTGCAATTGCTCGGGCCTCGAGCGCGCGACGTGCGCGCCGCGGTCCCTCTCTCCCCTCCCCTCGGTCCCCGTTCGCGTTGGATCTCGCGGAGGGTGCGCACGCACGTGCAGAGAGCATCTCCCCTCGCTCACCTACGCGTTCGCAATAATGAGATCGGTGCGTGGGTGTAGGTAGGATTCGCACAGGGTCGCCGCTTACGATGCGGTTTACAATGCGACTAAGGTCGCGGCACGTCGCCGCTAATATTAGGGGCGCCGGTGTATCGCGCGCACGTAACCTCGCCGGCGAAATCGTCTTTTACTGTCTTAATTACTGCCTGGCTCGATGGGCGAATCGGCAGAGCCGCGTCCAATTTCGCGGCCGAAGGCGGAAACGTGACCGCATCCGCGGATGGCGCGTAATCTCCTGACGAATGTTAATGCGAACGTGACAAATGATCGCGGACGGAAAACAATTATTCGAATGGTGCACTCGCGTGGCTATTATTTACGATCATGAGATTGTATTCACGTGGCACACGGACTGAAATATCTTTACGCGTTACGTGATCCGTGAGCAATCGGAATGAGAAATGGAGGGGCGAAAGATCGTAGCGTGGCCTAAACCTCGGGCTTGTTTCTCCGCTTGTCCGTTTTAAGTACAAAAAAAATAGATAAGAGAGAAAAAAACAATGACAAGATGAATGGACTTCTCTCACTTCACCTAGAGGTCAAGAACTTTTTGCTCGAGAGAAGCTGTTCTTGTCATCAGTAGGAAGATAATCCCGGGTTTACGTTTAATCCAAACAATGCACTCTCGTGTATCGATTACGATGTCGATGTGGTGTTGACGAATCAAATAGACTCGATAAAATCGAGTTATCGAAACCATTACTTACCATCGACTCGTACGCTCATTGCGCGCGAGTTATCGGGATGGAGGAGGCAAGGTCATTGTGAGAAAAATCAATGGAAACAATTATTCATTGCTTAGTTGCATTTATTAATTTTAACACTCCGCAGGAAAACATCTCGTATTAAAATATATATATATATGTATGTGTGTGTGTGTATATATGTATATATATATATATATATATATATATATATATATATATATATATATAAACATTCGTTCTTTAGGAGGGCAGTGTTCTCTGGCCGCATAATCATGAATCACGCGCGATCGAAGAGCGAGAATACTCGACGTACTAATACAAGTGTAAGAGATACCACTACTCGTGGATGAGAAGAATACAAATTTCCCTACGTAGGGAATTTATTACCGCTCCTCGTTCTTATCTTACGTGCCTCCCAGCAAGCATTGCGCGATATTGCTCCGCGCTTCCGATCGCGGATCGATCGCGATTCGCGATGCCGCGCATGCGCGGACGCGACGCGCGCGAAATTTGCAACGATGGAAACGATGAAGTTGCGCGCTCTCGCGTACTGCGGCATGGACCTCGCTCTAAAGTTACTCGATCACGGACGACCCGTTGCGCAACTATCCAGCCCTATGGCGGACATTGTATTTTATCCTCCCCCCCCCCCCCCCCCCCGCCCCGCCCCGCCCTCCNCCCCGCCCCGCCCTCCGTCGCCGCCGCTTAAGGCATTCTCGTAAACATCGCCGACGCGGCGTAAACGAGACCTCCAAGATCGATCGAAAGAGCGAAACATACATCGCCGGCTCAGCGCTCGCGAATAATGTACTGCATACTATTTATATTATTCATATACTATTTATTCATACATGTACTTTATATATCTCTCTTTATACAGAGATATCATCATATATATATATATATATATATATATATATGATGTATATATATATATCTCTCTCTCTTTTCTCCTCATATCACTGTGCAGTTGCGAGAACACGTGCTTGGGCGATCTATCCTCCTCTCTCTCGTACACACATTTCTCTCCTCTCTCTCTTTCTTGCTCTCGTTCCGGGCAAAGGGAAATCGAGCAGAGCAGAATACATCTACGCCGACAGTACAATAATACTAATACTAATACTAATACTAATACTAATAATAATAATAATAACTTATCTATGCGACAGATGCGGCTATCGCGTGGAAGCGCCGTGTCGTAAGATCACGAGGAAAAAAGGAAGCGCGAGTTCTTATCTATGCTTGGCAGGATGCAGGCACTTTAGGTCACGCATAGGTCAGTTGAACGACGCGTGATTTTGGCCGCGATAGAGTAACGATATCTCGATTCGAAGGCGCGTCGGTTCCGACTCGCTGCGATGCAAAACATGGAATCCTCGTGTGGAACTTGTCCTTGATCGAGCTCGAATGCCGAATGCGCATTCTTGCGAAAGCTACGCGCTACCCCTTCCCGTTCGGACTTGGGGGTTCGTAGAGAATCGCGCTCCCGGACGCGGGCGGGAGGGGGTGCGCAGGAACGAAATCGTGGATTTGTTTCTCGCATGGAAATGTCCCTGCTGGAATGTAGACTGACTCTTGGAAGGAATGCACTTGTACATGTTACTAATCAGGCACTTATCGTTGGGCGTATCGTTGTCGGGCACTCGCGTTGGATCGCCCGCGGAATGCCGCTGAAGCGACGAGGACGTCGCTTCCGGACAATGGCTGTTGCTGCGGGAGCAATGGAAATGAAGCGCGAGACAAAGGAGAAGGTCTGTACCGATGTACAAAGGAGAAAATTATATAATAACATTATGCTTAGGCGGACAATGTCCGTTCGTTGATCAGCTAGCTGGTGGAATTCAATCGAATCGAAGAAGAGCGATACGTCTACGTGTATGTATATATATTTATAAGGGAAAACGAACGCGTTCGTCGTAACAATAATCCTATCTCGCGTACATCTAAAAAATGATAAAAACATCACGGCGACATGGAGTGTTTCGATTGCCTGGCAGTCTTAATTTGAGCATGGATCTCTTCGTGGACGCGTTCCGCGGTTGGCGCCAAGTCATTTCTCTTCGACTTCTCGATAAGCAACGAGCGCTCCTCGCCGCTCTGTTGCATCATCCCTATGTCTGCGCGTACCGCCGTTTTGTCGCTAAAGACGGGCCTTAAATGTTGCACGGAGCGGAACTGACGTTGCATCACGATGCCGCGAGCTTCCTCATCGAGTCTCTCTGGTCTTGGTCGGGTATGAAAAACGAGTAAAAACTTTCCCGCGGCAATGACGCTACTCATTTATTGTCATAGTCTCTTTTCCCTTTTCCTAAATCCGTCCCACCCCTTTGCCTTTCCCTAAATTCTGCATCGGCGTAAAACGTACAACAACGTACCATAACGTTCTTGACAGACGCATACTCGCTCGCTCTTTCTCTCTTTCTCTGTCTCGTCGACGGGAAACCTTTTATTAAATCTCCGTGTATAGTGTCAGAGAGATGTAATAATGATATGTCGTTTTCGTATACAACTGCGTCAATACAAGATCGAGATAAAGAACGGCGCGCGACCGGCTGGCAGAGGGAGATCATCTTCAGCGTCGCGAGCGATTCTCTCCGGCACGTCCGGATCTCGCGTTATCGCAGCGCGCTGCTATCTCGATAAAACTCGGACAGTCGCCTCCAGAGAAAAATCTGACCGAGATACGGACTGGCGATTTCCCTCGTCATTCTTCCCGCTCGCGCATCTCGCGAGGCCGCAGGATTATCGCGCAAGCGCACCTGGCTCGGCTGCTAATCTCATCTTGGTTATCCGGATATCTCGCGGGGTAGCGGGACGCGTGGAATGCTTCGAATGGAAAATAGTGTCTTCTTTTATGAAACTGTTATCACTTGTGTGCGACGAGAAACGTCTCGAGAGCCGAGGCCTTATCGCTCGCGCGATCGTATCACGCGCGAATCATTCGCGCGATAATTCGGATGATTCTTGTTGCGCGTGGATTGATCCGATTGTCGTTGCAATATCGATCGCTCATTCGCACGTGATGCGCATATCACCGATGTGTCATTGGAAAAGGGAAAAAGATCGATTGTCGATAGATAAAGATAGTTGCGACGTTGCTCGATCCCGTATCGTTACATTCTCTCTCTCTCTCTCTCTCTCTCTCTCTCTCTCTATCTCTTGTTGCGTCGCGTAAATTTGTATTATAAAAAAGATCAGACGAAGATACGTCGAGGAGGAACGCGCGTCTCTAAACAACTTGGTCCCTGCGACGCTCTGATTTTTACAGAACGAGGGGAAGGGGATGATGATGATGATGATGATGATAACAATAAGAATAAGAATAAGGCAATGATAAGCGGCACGATAATGAAAGAAAGACAATGAGGAGGTCGCAAGAAGAGAACGAAAAGAAAGAGACGCACGATCGAGTGACCACCTTACAAGCTCCTCGAGCAGACATTCGCGGCACAGAGTCGTGTCCTTCCTTTCTTTTCTCTCTCTTCTTTCTTTCTCCTTTCTCCTCTCTTCGTGCGCGTGGAATGATGAAATACGGAAGAAAGCGGACGCGCTTCTTTCCTCTTAATATCTAGAGGACCGCATTCGCACCGCGCGCATGCGCGCACACACGCATACAACACATACGCACGCACGCACGCACGCACACATAATACACACATAATACATAGGCGCGCATGCGCTCCCGCGTCCGCTCCTCTTCCCTCTTCCCCCCCTCCCGGTCTCTTTCTCTCTCGCAGTCGTATGAATCCTCCCGCGAGTAACGAGTATCGGTATATGCAATGTACATGTCTTAAACCTACGGTATGATGCACGATGCGATACTTGGACAGGCCCACAAGAAAGAAGGGGAGGGGGAGAGGGAGAAAAAAGAGATGTCAAATTAACTGGCGGCTCCCAGTAAGGGGAGAAGTCGGGACGCGCTCCTCCACCCCCCCCCCCACTCACCCACACCCTCGGAGGCGAAGGTTCCCGGGAGGGAACTCGCGAAATCGTCGAGCGTCGAGCGGGAACTTGCAGTGCAGAAACCGAGGCCCGGGGCACCCCATGAGTCTTCCGCGTCAGGTATGCGAACTTTCCTTCCTCTCTCTCTCTCGCTCTCTCTCTTTTTTCCCGGGGACCGGTCCGCGTCGCCATTGTCGGCTCTTGCCGCCATCCCGAAGAGAGATCGGTGCCGGCTCGATGAAATGGAATAAAGGTAAGGAGAGAGAGAGAGAGAGAGAGAGAGAGAGAGAGAGAGAGAGAGAGAGAGAGAAAGAGAAAGTAAAACGAGGCAAGAACAGAAGGAAACGCCGGGCCCGGCCATCCCCCGCTTTTATCACACGACCCAAAAATACGAACGGAGACTTCCGAGTGCGCCCCGAGAGAATCCTCTCTCTCTCTCTCTCTCTCTCTCTTTCCTCGCCAGACTTTGGACCTTGGGCGCGGGGTCTAAAGTGCGCGACAACGAAACTCCCCCCTCGACGCGAAGGTGCCCCTCGGTCCCCCCGGGTTTCCCCCTGCCGCGCTCGTATGCTCTCTCGCGGGGCGGAGGAACGCTGTTCCACCATCGTGCAAGTCCACTTTGGCACGCGAGAACTCGCAGGAATGCAGGCGAGGAGCGAGCGAGCGTATGCGCGCGGTGAAGCGCTTCGCGGAAGAGCGGATTTTTATTCTCCGCGTGCACGATCACAGGACGCTCGTGATGAGGGGGGGAGGGGGAGGGCTTATTGCGTTACACTCGGCGCGGATCCGCGCGCTCGTCGAGCCCGACGCGTAACCGACTCCGAAGGGCAACAAAGCAGGTGCGGTCGGACGCGGCGCGTGCCTCGTTATTGATTATAATATCAGAGATATTAAGAGATGACAGTAAAAGGAGTATAAAACGAAATATGAAATCGCGTGGGTGGGTGGGGGGGGCAGGGGAAGGAGAGAGGGAGGGAGGGAAGAAAGGAGGAGATAGGAGAACTATCTCGAGTCTCATTCTCCGAATGGCCGAAACTGGATTAGGATTGTGCGATAAACAAACGCGGAGCCAGCCTATCAAACCGTGCATAATCGATCGCGATTGATCGTCAGTCAACGATGAAACTCGTTGCACTCGAGCGCGCAGTGATTAAGCGCTCAAACAGGCACAAACAGAAAATACATCTTGTATCTTGTATCGTACTTGGGACCTCGGCCGGAAGGCGCCCAATCTCGTTCGTAAAGGCGAGGGAAAATTCATTGCTATTATCGCGAGGCTGCTAAGGAGGGAGGGGGAGAACTTTCACTCGCGCGATGATCGTTAATCCGGCGTGTGACGAGCGAGATAAGTTTACCAAAAACTAAAGAGCGTGCTCTTGTACGCATTCAGCTTGAATAATGAAAAAATACGGACGGCGCGTTGATGACGGTGCTGAGAGATCCGGGAGATCCTTCGCGACTCCTCCCGAGCTCGCTACTTGGTCATTCGAGAGGAGGAGGAGGAGGAGGAGGAGGAGGAGGAGGAGGAGGAGGCTGGGCGATTTCGTAAAATGAAATAAATACACCGCGCTCGCGACGTCGGAGTCGCGGGGAGTAAAATTAGAAATGTAGCAGGACAAGCGGCGAACAAAACTGGTAGGAAGGAGGGAAAAGAAGAGCAAACGGATGGAACGAACGAAGTAAAATGGGGAGAAAATCCACGCGGGTGAACGGGATCGAAAGACAAGAAGGATAGTTCGACGCGCGGGGCGAGGAGAGGCAGGGAGAACGGCCGGCGAACAGCGCGCTTTGTCCCGATTGCGGGGCCGGCGTCGATCGGAAACTTGTTGCTCGCACAAAACGGCGAACGTGAGACTTCTGGGCCGAGCTGCACCGACGCGCTACGTCGCTAATCCTAATTGATCCCTCATCTGGAAACTGAAAGCAAAATGAGCAAACGTGCGCCAATCGTGCGCCGATATTAAAGAGCCAACTCTGACTTCGAAAGGGACGAATTCTCTTCGGACCGCCGATCGGTTCGAATTGAACGATTATCGATCAATCAAACCTCCAACTTTAGTTCGCGCTCAACGTCGATCGGATTAATTCCAGATTTAGCGATCCCGATGGATCTGCTCGAGCATTTGCGCCGCGATTGTCAACGCGATTTCTCGCTCACGAGCTATTCGCATTCGCATACGCGAATACGCGGTCAACAGAGAGAGAGAGAGAGAGGGGGGGGAGGAGAGAAAAAAAAAGGAGAATGCTAATGCAGAAGTCTCGATGTGAGTCGTCGCGGTGCGACTGCGGCAAAGAATCAAGCAGATATCTCTCTGCCTCCCCCCCCCTCTCTCTCTCTCTTTCTCTCCTAGTCCAATCTTAGTCCAAACTTGATCGATATGGCTTCCGCCCATCCGCGTCTCCGAGACAATCCGGAGACCAGATCCTACCGTTTTTGTTCTTCTTCGTCTCTCGGCGTCGAGCTCGCCGTCCCGGGATAAGGGACGAGGGAATCCTGTGGCGAGGGAGACCAGGAGAGAGGAGACCGGGCCATCCCTCGACCTTCCCTCCTTCTCCTCTAGCCCCCCCCCCTCCCTCCCTCCCTCTGCACTCCCTCCACGGTTTATGAAGTAGTTAGACGTTCTCCTTGCCCTGGAGCTTGCTCGCGAGGTCGGCGATGAGCTGCTTGTAGATGAGCGGGTCGATGTTCTTACCGAGCTGATAGAGGACGAACCAATCGCCAATCTGGCACTTCTCGTTGATTATCTTGACCTGATCCTGCGGCGAGAGGCGGGAGCGGGCGCGCAGCAGCACCAGCCGGATCTTGGGGCCCATTATGACCGCGGCACGGTACAGCAAGCTGAGACCGCTCATGATGGACAGGAGGATGAACCAGAACCAGAGGAAGACGTAGATCTTCTCGTTGACGATGTTGAGCGGCAGGACGCAGAGTCCATCGAACTTCTGAACTGTGCCGGACGCACCATACTTGTGGAAGGTGCACTTGGTGACCTTCGGGAAGACCCGGGCCATCGGGTCCATCCGCTCCTCTGGTTCCATCTCCGTGAACTTGATGACGTCGGAGCCGTAGGTGGTGAACTCGCCGTCGAGGAAGAAATCGATGAAGAAGATCTGGCCGACGACGTTGACGAAGTTGAGCACCTCGCACAGGAAGAAACGGTAGGCGTAGAAGTTCTGCGAGTGCAGATTCGACACGAAGTAGTCGACCAGGAGTTTGCGCCGGTCGCTCTTGCAGTCCTCGCTTACCACCGGACAGTTGAGGTCGAGGACCAGCATCTTGATGCGGCCACCCTCCCACGTCTTCCACAGGTAGCGCGGGATGTAGAAGAGCATCGCCTGGAAGAAGAGGGTGAAACAAACCCACTGATAATACTTGTGGTATTTGATCTCGTCCTCGCCCTCGACGTGGGAGGCGACGCCGGGTTGCACCAGGTCCTTGCCGACTATGCCGGTTCGGTCGGGGATCGTGAAGGTCGAGTAGATCCAGCAGTAAGTGTCCATCACGTGCAGCGGTATCTCGTCGACGATACAGTCGATCGGATCGCCGATATATTGTCGCGAGGTCACCAACAGCGAGAAGATGATCAGGCCGATCACGGTGGCCTTGTAGTGCAGACGGAACACATTGTTGTCGATGCACACCGAGTCGAGCTTCAGCAGCCCCTTCACGGAGCCGAACACGTCAAACATTGTGGCGGCTCGTTATACTCGCTCGCTCGCTCTCTTTTTCTCTCTTTCTCTCGGGAATGAAAAAAGCTTCCTATCGGCAGCTTGAATCTGCACGAAATCGGCGTTACACACGCGTTAGCGCACACCTATCTCCCTCAACGTCTCTCAAAGTCACTAGCCAACTAACCGTCCCAGTCGCGCCAGTCGAATTCGTTTTCTTCGTTCGCGCAGGCCTCGTGCGAGCGTTCGGTGACGCGACGCGACACCGTCGTGCGCGTTCGACTCGCGCTTCGGCAGCCTCCGGGTTTCCTCGTTCTCACTCGCGTCAAACTCGCGCCACCCCCTCGTCAGTGGCGGCGGCGTCGGCGTCGACGACGTATCTATATGATATAGGTTACTTTGTTTTGCGTCGCCGAATGCACACGTGCATCTGCCTACGTTCCGTTTGTATTACGCGCGATCACGACCGCTGCGTACGTCGATCTGCGTTCACACGCGCGCGACACGCTACGACCGTTTATGTGTCACGTTCGCGCACTCGTGCAACGTTACCGAGCGTCACCGAGCGGCTCTCTGTCGTAATGGCTGCGCTTCCGAGACGCCGTGCGCGACACAAGCACGCGCGAGGACACCGCGCACCATGAGATACTCCCTTTTCCTTCCTCTCTCTCTCTCTCCTTTCTAGTAACTTCTTTGTCTTTCGTTCATGTGCTGCGCAACTCCCTCTACGTCTCCCTCGTGACTCGCAGACCGGTCGGGGATCGAGAACTGCTCGTCGCTTCTGCGCTGCGGCGGCCAAGCTCGTCCCCCACTTGCAACACCGATCGCCCTTCCATCTCTTTCTCCCTCTGTTTCTGTCTCTGTCTCCCGTCTCTTTTCTACCTGAGACAAATCGGCAAACGCTCTTGCTTTATCCCGTCGACGATCGGTTCGTCGTTCGGTCGTTCTCGGTATCTCGTCTCGCAGCGCGCTCGGTGAACTTCGGCAAACTTCGGCACCGACGTGACTTTTCGTATGGTTGTTACCATGGCGACTGACTACCGCAGACTATGCTGCCGCAAGAGCGTGGGATTCTCCGTCGAGGCTTCGTTTGCATTCCGTCGATCGCCATCCAGCAATCGCGATTATTCCTGCCTCTTTGCTTTTTACATTTGCGAAACATCAGTTCCTTATGTAAAAGATATGAAGCAAAGTTGGGATCAGTTCTCTTTATCTGAATAGCGAGACAGATAAAAATGCTGATTCGAATCTTTTTACGATCTTATATTAAATATCGGTATTTCGTGTTTCGGCTAATCTTATATGCATCGATGTTCATTCGACATTTTAAATGTATTATTATAAAAATATGTTACGTGCTACGTACTGACTCTCAGACATGAAAATCGATGCTGAGCACGCGATATCATCCTGAAATTTATCCAATTTGAAAAAGAAGATTGAAAATAATTTCAACTTTATGCAATTTGATAAATTGTGACTAAACAAACTCTGTTTCTCCTATTTACTTTGCCAAAAGTCCACAGCAAGTCCACGAAGAAAGGAGCAGAGAGAGAGAGAGAGAGAGAGAGAGAGAGAGAGAGAGAGAGAGAGAGAGAGACAGACAGTCGCATTTATCGTGTCATTTCTTGTTACAAAATTCTAGTTATAAAATTAAATTTTTCTCCTAGTCAGGCTCACAGGATTGTTGCCGATTGTTCTGTGATGCTTGACTTGATCCATTAATGAATGAAAATGGATGAAAAACGACTTCTTTTTTTCGTATACGTAGCAAATTCATGCGGCTCCGCAATATGACGCAATGACGATGATGATATCTTTGCAGGAACGCGCAGAGTCCCACGCCGTTTGACATTTACCCTGAAAGACGCACGCGGATCTTACAATGCGAGCGTAGCTCTCACGTGGCGAGAGAGAAAGGCGCATTGAGTTAAATGTGCTGCTAGCCGCTAAACTCGGATCAATTGGAACTGGCATCTAAGCTAGGAAACGATCCGCTAATTCACATTCTTCCTCCGCCTTTTATCTTCCCGAAGATACAGAAAGACTCCGGCAGAAAGGTCTCTTGGAAGGCGAGGAAACTGCGAAGAAAAATCCCCCAAAGGAAAGAGTTCTAGTGGGAAACCTGTCCGAAGAAGCACTCAGCTATAGCACCATCAAGAAATGGTCGTCACATTAGATTGACAATTACAGCGTGCCACATCGCACGCCTCCTTTCCTGTTTCTCAGCTCTAAATTCTTCCCCTTCGCAGAGGAACGAATCGCCTTTCGCGATTCACAATTCGCTCGACTGCGATTCACTTTGATGATTCACTTTGATAATTCGCAATGGAAGCCGCTTTCAGCGGCATAAGGACATTGCCAGCATCAATGGCGCTATTTGGGCCGCTAATAGCTCTAGCTTTCTCGATTCTGCGCGAATCTGAATCATAAATCAAGCCACGCGTATTCCAAATATAGACGCGTCTCGGAATGAGTCCGCAGGAAGCGGACTCCTCGTCCCGCGGATTAATTGTCTTTCCCGCGAAGTCTATATATAACGAATTAGCGCTTAGGAGCTATCGGAGACGAAGCAGCAGATACGAATGCGTCATGTTGAACGCCCTCTGGGCGAGACATCGTGTTCGCCTATCGTCAGCAACGTCAGCATCACGGATAGCGCGATATCTCGGCGTGCAATTCTATCGCATTTCTGATTCCTCGCCGCGTGTGGACGTTCATACGTGAGAAAACATTAGACGTCCAAGCGAGCAGCCAGCTGTTTGAGTCATCTCTCGCGAGACGCTGCCGGGTCATCTCTTCCGTTGTTTCTTCACATATGCGCGCACAGATACAGATTCAGCCTCCGCACGTGAGCTTCGGATGAATCAGCGAGTCGCTCCGCGAAAGAGGCAGCATCCCGGTCCAGATAGCAATAAGGATTCTGCCGCGGATCCGATTCGAAGGCTTCGAAGACTGCTTCTTCAGCTATGCAGCTCGAAAGTAATCGCTTTACTTTCCCGTGAATTACGTCTTCACGTGGAAAGCCAGGGTTCACCGATGATGATTATGTAGACGCAGAGTTTGAAGATCCCGTGGATTATCGCTGGAGGAACTATTGTTAAGGAAATGACAAAACTTTCAGGCACGGTGCGATGATGCAAGGATTCCGGTGATACAATAAAATGTGATTCATACCTCCCACCCTAAACGGGTTAGTATCTTTGAAATAATCTATTATCTACGAAAGTCTTGTTTGAGCAGTTCTTATATTTCCTTTATGATATCTAGTTGACACAGTTGTAATCGCGATGGAGCACGGATGTCACAGATAAAGCAACAATATCGTTATTAAAAGGCAGAGAAGACGTAAACAAATGTAAATTATGTTTCATATCGTATCGCAATTGGCTGGGGATTACGTGTCCATTAATATAGACCTTTCCAGGAAGATAACAAACGCGATATCACGGCTTTTTAACTTTCCTAATTACCTTTGACCTTCTTACTTGATTTTGCACGTGCTTGTGAGTCAAACGAGACATTCGCTTCGCGGAACGCTTCACGTTCGTCGAATCACGATCCACACCGGGAACTTTTATGTCTGAAACGTGAATGCTTTGCTTTTCCTGTTTCCCTGAAATAAAAATCCTACCGTCCATCCTTCGCCGTGTTGAAACGACTGCACTCGCGACTACTTTACGTGATCCAACATGCATAAACCGCTCGTAACGCGGTCTGAACGAACTCGAGTGGCAAGAAACTTGCATGGCTTGGCTGGAATTGTTCGAATCGGCAGGAAGAGAACGATCATTCTACGTTTCGTAATTAAAAACACGCCAAGTGCGACTCGTGATGTACCCGCAATGAAGCTAGATTAACCATCGGTCCTGTGGCGCAACGGATAACGCGTCTGACTACGGATCAGAAGATTCCAGGTTCGAATCCTGGCAGGATCGTAAGATCTACTTCCTTTTTTTTTATCTCGATTAAAGAATTGCGAGTATCTTGAAAAAGTGGCTTAATGAAAATCGATTCGTTTCGCTAATAAAGGGAAATTTAACGACGTGAGTCATTGCATCAAGGGATATCCTCAAAAATAAGCTTGAAGTACACAAGTACACGCCCTGCAAAGCGTTTGATAAATGATAAATAGGGAAGAAGATAAGGAATGAAGTACGCGTTATTTAATGTCAAGTATGGATAATAAGTAATAAATTCAATTCAATCGTTTAATTAGTAATTCACGTAATTTTATCTTTATTCCACATGTATATGGCTGAACATTCCTCTAACAATGTTTCAAATTGTTTTGCTGGAAATGAGAGTCAAATGAGATGCACGGTACATTGCACAACAGTTTATTTTATATTTACTAATTTGTTAATGAATTTATTTATTAATGAAATGTGCGCTTCGTCATATTTCTCACGAGTCAGCTATTCGCTGTATCGCGAATTTGTATACAACGTTTTACATACGTTGTTCGTTAGCGTATCACTTTCATTTATTGAGCTGTTCAAGAAAGGAATTTAATGTGCAACACGGAAAACCTTTATTGCCGATGCTCTCTTTTCTACTATAATTATAGTGTAAATGAGAAGTACGAAACAGAGATTTCCCATTTTAATTGTAATGTAATTTAATTGTAATTGCTGTTTATTTCTCGGCAAGAAGGAAAACGGGAATTACATCTCACGAATTAACGTTAATACGTTCGTTTAACATTGATTGATTCCGTTATCAATCGAAATATCCCCCACTGTTTACGGTAACATCATATCTCTAGCATACAAGTTTCTAATAATTTTTTCCTTTATATGCCTTTTATATGTCCGAATATATCTTTACGTACATTGCGATAAGGATCCGAATGATTCGATTATCTCAAAGATCCGTTCAAACAATCATTTTTTAATTCCGATTAATCACAACTATACTGCAGCCATGTACATTACGACATATCGCGACCGATCTGATTCGATTTATTCGGATATTCGGATCTTCCATCATAGATTACGCCATCAGTCAGAGGCACGATCGAAACACGATCACGCCATTATCCCGTATCGCGTATTTGCGCTTATCTCATCTCGATCTGCTCGCTTTATCGATTCACGCAGCTAGCGAATAATCTCGCTATAAATAGAGCGAGTCAAGAGAGATCCCGATGCAGCTTTGCTCTTGTCTTACGCGTGTCATGGTCGCGTGTGGCAGACGCGACAGCGCGTACAGGGGAATATCCATCGAACCTCGTGTTCGGTACTAATTGCCGTCGAGCGTATTCGATGGGTCAAATAAATTAACCCATCGCTACATGCGAGGACCACGCGGCAAAACGCGTGTAAGCCAAGAAGGGCCATCAAGGCGAGCCACGAGAATGCACTATTTTATAAGCGCGTAACACGCCCTCGCTTCTGCCTCCTCAATGAAAGCGATTTGAACTCGCGATTGATGTCACTCTGATATGATAGAAAAAAAATTAGTGAATATTTAGGTTATCAAAAGATGCTGGCGATCGTCGCGTCAATGACGCTCGTCCTCTTCTCATCTCGTCTCGTATAATATTTTTGCAAATTTTATCTTACGCGCAATCAAAGCTCGTTCTTTAATTTTCTTCTTTCTCTTCTCTCTTTTCTTTTTTTTTTTTTTTTTTTTACGTGAAAGACAAGAAGCGCGGATTCGGATTGAAATGGAAAATGCTGGTGGAACGCAGCGAAACCCCGATTGAATAAATGTTCGTACACGTGCATGATGATTGAAATATTTTATAAATTAGAAGAAGATCGCTCTACGAATCTTCATTACGAATACGACGTATTCGTCAGTCATTGCTTTTGATTTGATTTATCTTAATCGTGCTTTAATTGTCGACGTAATTCCTCTTATCGATGTGATTACTGATAACGATCATCGTTTGATCTTCTCAGCGCGAAAGAAAATTCGCGCGACCTCTTACTGTGCATGCAGAAGCGATGATGGATATCGTTAATCGTTAAACAAGTTTTCCGCCTTAAAATATTATCATAGTACGTAGCATTATCAAGATTTACGAATCGTCTTTACATTTAATTACATCAGTTTAATCAAGTGATTTAATTAAGTAAAAAGATGCAGATAAATAAATATCAAAAAGATCAATTGTTTGTTAAATAATCCACCGCCTCGTTTTCGGTTGCCGTCTTAGCTCAGTTTCGCTTCCATTTTCTAAAAATTGCCGGAGACTCGTAGGATGCTTCGCATGCGAGAACAACGCTTTATAACGCTAATCTAATCAGTTTACGATGCAGCGCCACGGCCCCTTCCAAAATTCGAGGTCAGTAATCTTCCTGGCATTCCAACCTGCCGCTGTGCTCATCCCGAGAAGAATAAGCCGCCAGGTACCACGAACTCCTGTTAACTACATTAACATACTACAGCCGAATCCTACATGGCAGTACGACGGATATTTCTGTCGTGACGTGTCTATAGCCTGTGCTGTCTATAGACTGTTTGTCGATTCAAATTCAAGACGAAGAGCGTGATCTTGAGAACTTGATCCGCAAGAGAGAATATTCGCCAACTCGTAGCAACTCGTCTACTGTTCTCTCTCCTTTTCCTTCTTACTTGTCTTACCTACATGTATAATCATCGTGTTGATATCATAAGCGTACTTATATCATATCATAAAGAAATTTTATTACATCGCATTAACCGTACGTTGTTACGTCACACTTGTGTGCAAAATATAGAACCAGTTCGCAATTTTCCATTATAGTCTGGAAATGGACGCGCCTTTATGACAATCTCCTCAGGGCATTTAAACCTCCTCAAATGGGATCGTTCCTCTCGTATCCCAGTGGAATTTCGGGATGTCGGGCAACCGAGCATTCCTATGAATTAGCCAAAGAATTTTTGACTGTACGATGGGTTTCTCTTACCTGCGGTTCGTACGGGTAGACGTCGACGCGGCACGATTCTCGATACATCAGCTGGTGCGGGTACCTGTAACGTCTCTGTCTCTCTCTTTCTCTCGTGGCCGAGTCGAGGAGAGACCATCGAGTCTGGTTCTCTGGAGAATCAGACGGAGAGGAAGCTAAGTGGAAAAGAAAAGGGAGAAGGCCGGTTCTTCAGGTTTTCCACCTCCGCAACCTCGCGCGGTCTCTCTCGTGGTTCCTCTTGTTACCTTTGCACAATAAAGCGCGTTCACGTTTTCTTCATGCGACCGTCCGAAATTTACATCGGCGAAATGCAACGTGCAATTATGAAATTCGCTGTGCGATCCCGTTCTTGCTTTCACTTCTAATCTTCATTCTCGCTTCCTCTTTGTCTCCCTTTGTCTCTCTTGTCCTCGCGTGGTCCTCGACGTATCCTTGATAGGATACATTGCTTCATTGCGTTTCTGCAGGATTATCAGCAGCATTCATCAAGCGAGTACAGCGAGAAGCGTTAGTGTCTTTGCATAAACATCCGAACATCCGGGGAATTTACGAAATGCACCGCGCAATTACAAAATTCATCCTATGATTCCTCCTCTCGTTCCTACTGCGGACTTCATCTTCTTTCGTTTCCTAATTCCCTCACAATCGTCGATCCTCGATAAGGATCGTTCCGTCTGTCCCTCAGGACTCGTTTTAATTAATCGTTTTTATTAAGTGTTCATTTACAGACGCCGGCGCGTTCCTCGTTCAAAGATTGATTTTTTCCGCGGCAGCATAAATGAAACAATTCAAATGTGCGCCGGTTGCATTTTAATTATATGCGCAATTCCTGTCTACTCGCTTGCGATATCAAGGCCACCGGGGTGAGCATCAATATACAACGGAACGCGAGAAATGCTGATGAAACGAGATCTCGATATGTGATGAGATCACGAAACAATGATTTTTGACATGATACAATTGATTTTGATTGCCGAACCAATGACAAGAACGTATGGACGCGCACTCGATATTCTATTACGAAACACAAATTCCGCAAATTCCGCGATAACGAGGATGTAATTGCTGTAATTTAACTGTACTTCAAGTGTACGAAGACTGCGCGAAAACATATTTTCTAAAGAGACAATTAATAACAGAATGAGTAACTCGCTCAATCAATAATCTCAAAAGCGAGATCGCTGCACGCTCGCTTATAGGTAACCACAAGCAATCACTTTTCCTTTTCTTTTTTTTCTTCTTTTTTTGGAAATCACCGGCTGTTTCGAATTTCAAATACATGTATAATACGCAAAACCGTATGCCTATATGTTGATATATGCGATACTTGCTCGCGTAAGAATCATGTTTTTATTTCCCATTTCTCATTTTTTTCCATATTATATCGTTTCATGTCTCGTATCATTATATTCTCATTACATTTCCTGTATTCTTCTTGTATTCTTACCTTGTATTCTTATCATGTATTCTTATTTAGCCTTTTTTTAGCTTTCCGTGTTTTATACATTGTGATATTATGGCATTTTCTTATCTTTTTCGTTTTACATTTATGTAACCTTGTCTGGAAAATTCGAGTGCTATTTGAATAGCGAATTGATTGGCTTCGCTGAGAATCGCTAAAAACAAAGTCGTTAAATATATTAGAGAAAACCATGGACTCGCTTGTTTCACCTTCGTTATCACCTTCATTTCACCTTCAGTTCAGTACTTTAGTACTGAACTTTAGTACTATACTATTTTTCATCATTCGTGACAATATTATAATTACTCTCCATCACGTTTCTATCAGTATAACTTTCCGAGCGTTTCTAATAAAAATATTTATTAACAAAAAATTGTGTGTATAAAACGTGTCTATGTTCTGTCGATATGCTCGAGAAAAATATATGTATGTATGCATGCGCTCGCGCGCGCCTCTGTGTCTGTGTGTACACGCATAAATTTGTAATCAATAATATATGCTATCTATTTGTAAAAAATACGAACGCTTCGCGAAATATGCCACTATACACGAAATACGCGCCATTAGCGCCAATTTGCTTGCTTGCTTCCTTGCTTGCTTGCTTGTATGCACTTATCTTTTCTTATCTCTAATTTATCTGTTACATAAAGTAAATAATTTCGATTTACATCAAATGTAAATCGAAAAAAAGACAGCGCTATCGTATGAAAAAAAAAATTTACAAATATATAGTGTGTGTATGTGTGTGTGTCCTTCCTATAAGGTGGACGTAATCTTGACAGTATATAATATTTTAAGTGTTATATATATATGTAACAATTCAACTAGAAAAGCACTGTGTCTTTGAAAGAAACGGCAGTTTATCAAGCCGTAAGTTACAACGCGAAAACATTTCGAATACTCTTGAAGAGCCTTGATTCTCGAATCGAGAAAATGGCAATGTCCGTACGTATATTGCAAAATTCAGGGATACCGTCATATTGTTCTTGATCCTTGCTGAAGAAAGTCAGA